>JXCR01126101.1:107691-144194 GCA_002079205.1 Phalaenopsis hybrid cultivar | reverse complement strand
TCTACTTTTAGCAAATTGAAAAGTTCTTTATTGTAGAATAATGTATCATGTCCTTTTTTAAACTTGGTTCGAATTAGTTTTCTTCAATCATTCAATTTTTTTATTCCAAGTTGTAGTTTTGAAAGCAAAATAAATTCAAAGATAAATAAAAATTACAATAATCTTCTCCTTGATTTCCATGAAGATCGAAGACACTGGAGCCAACTTCATCCACAATTTAGTTTCACTTAAAATTCTAGTTCCCTTGCTATACAACCTCGACGTTCTCTCGAGGCCAGTCAATCTATCTTTTTCGCTCGACCATCTACTAGTCTAAAAGAATATAGCAATAATCAATTATTAGTTTCTGGATATTATATTGCATCGGACAAACGGTGTACAATTTTAGTAGATACAGGTTCCCACCGTTCGCATATAGATCAAGACTTGGTTCCAACAAATTTACAAGTTTTAAAAGATACTCCATATATATATCAAGACTATATTGGACAAAAACACTATTGTACTCATGAAACTAATCTACTTTTTGGTTTCTAGGACATTGTCAATCAACGAATTGATTTCCATTATTTATTCTTAACTAATGACAAATTCTAATCGAATTTTAGTAGGAATTGATTTTCTCCAAAAACATACTATTACCTTTACACAACATCATTCATATAGATAACATTATCCTCCCACGCGATGCCAAGCTTTCATAACTATATTGCCATCGAATTATATATTCCTACATATGAACCTATTTCCATACACTCTATTGATACTAGTAGTAATGNATAATGATCAAAGATACTAGTCTTCAAGAATTCAAAGTTTAGGTTTTCACGGTAGGACGTGGAAAAAAACGTGGGAGTGGCTCAAGTAAGAACAGTTATTTTCAGGAGTCGAAGGAAGGAAACGGTAGGGTTCGCACAGATCCTGAGGAGGTCCCCAGTGACTTCCCAAACTATCCTACTGTGTAACTGCGTTTTAGAGACGATATTATTTGAGTGTTCAGTCCAGCCAATTTTATTATTTAGGACTTACACTTGCATAATATCTAGTTACAAATAGCCAGCAGAGATAGGAGGGTTTACGTCGTACCCACGACAATCTCCGACATGCGGCTCGTCTCCCGTCTTCCCGTCTTCCCGTCTCGCGAGCTTTCCCGACTCGGGAGTTCCCGGCTCTGCAGCTCGTCTTTCCGTCTCGCAGGTACAACTCACCTGTTTTGCGGCTCGTCTTCCCGTTTCGTGGGTACAACTCGCGATTTCTACGGCTCCTTTGCTCTCCGCACTGGAACGCTCGCCCAGAAGCCCTATTTCTAAATTAATAAAAGTTTACTTTTGTGTTTCCACTGAATTTCACTGAGTTCCAGTATCACAAACCATCTTGAAAAAGTGAAAATTGAAGCTTTTGATTATGTCACATTATAGATCAAAGCCTCATTCCAAAACCTGTTGTGCCATTAATGATGTCCAGGAGATGAAACGAAAGAAAGGAAAATAAACAATTCTGAAATCTTTTACGAAACGAGAAACATGGATGCCTGTGCTCATCCAGCAGACAGATGTACTGTTATTCAGATATATGCTTCAGAGAATAATGCTTGATAGGAATTAGAAACCGAATAAATAGATTTTCATATCCATTTCCAAATGTACTATAAAATTCAAACGCAAAACAGAACATGAAAGCAAGTTTTCAAAATGAAAATGTTCTTTTAATGGGATTGCAAAAAAAATTCTCATGAACAGTAAAGAGATTTCCAAAAGTGCAAAATCAAACACTATGCAATCTTATATTAATCAACCGTCTACACAGACATATAACTCCAAACATGAATATTTACATAATATGTATAGAAAATAGGCATATAGACAATGTGAAGACATTTGGAAGTATTCTTGCCAAAACTCATACATCTTTAAACTTGAATGAAAGAAGACAGCCCAAATTTGATTTTGTAGCTTAAATTGCATGAGCAACAATAATACATGAATGGTATTGATTGTTGCTCTCAGAAAGAAAAGACACTTTATACAGTAAGGAAAAACAAGTTACCATTATCGTTACAAAAATATAGAACTTGCAGAAATGTTTGGGTTAAATGAAATAATTTTCTATTGAAAATCAGCAAACGAGCAAGGCAGATTTCTTGAAGTAAGAAGTAAATGACAAGCTATCTTAAATTACCAAATCAAGTAGACTTCTTTTTGCCTCCATTTGCTGAACCTTCGTGAATTCATCCAACTCTACGCCATATGCTCCTGAACGTAACAGTAGGTTGTAGGGACTTTCACCTACCATCCACTCCATTGTCAAAACTCTTTTGCTGGTCAAATGTACAAGCACTTTTGGAACCGACATGAATGAATACTGGGAGTGAACTTCCTGAAAAATGAGAAGTATACGTTTCACAAGCACATTGCTGATTATTCCAATCAGAAACAACTAATTCCTAATGTTAACAACCAGCAGTCAGATACGAAAGGAGGAAGTGTTAAAATGGTCCTCTTACTCTTTGTAGAGAATTATTTTAGTCCTAAAATTTATAAAAATGTCAATTAAGTTTCCCAACTCTTGAAACATTGGTTGAAATAATCCAAAGTGAAGACTATTTTTGCTGGGAACTAACTTAGCACTTTTATAAGCTCTGGGACTAAAACGGCCCCATGTAAATAGTTATGAAACTATTTTGATATTTTACTCGATATGAAAAAGAAAAATAAAGATGAAATATACTTAGCTACCAAAAACTCGGAGGCATTTGCAGATTCTATTCGGTAATCCAGCTCACCAACTAATCCTTTGCCGAGCTCATCAGCATAANAAACTCATGTTATATTATCTACTTTTAGCAAATTGAAAAGTTCTTTATTGTAGAATAATGTATCATGTCCTTTTTTAAACTTGGTTCGAATTAGTTTTCTTCAATCATTCAATTTTTTTATTCCAAGTTGTAGTTTTGAAAGCAAAATAAATTCAAAGATAAATAAAAATTACAATAATCTTCTCCTTGATTTCCATGAAGATCGAAGACACTGGAGCCAACTTCATCCACAATTTAGTTTCACTGAAAATTCTAGTTCCCTTGCTATACAACCTCGACGTTCTCTCGAGTCCAGTCAATCTATCTTTTTTCGCTCGACCATCTACTAGTCTAAAAGAATATAGCAATAATCAATTATTAGTTTCTGGATATCATATTGCATCGGACAGACGGTGTACAATTTTAGTAGATACAGGTTCCCACCGTTCGCATATAGATCGAGACTTGGTTCCAACAAATTTACAAATTTTAAAAGATACTCCATATATATATCAAGACTATATTGGACAAGAACACTATTGTACTCATGAAACCAATCTACTTTTTGGTTTCTAGGATATCGCCAATCAACGAATTGATTTCCATTATTTATTCTTAACTAATGACAAATTCTATTCGAATTTTAGTAGGAATCGATTTTCTCCAATATTACTTTTACACAACATCATTCATATAGATAACATTATCCTCCCACGCAATGCCAAGCTTTCATAACTATATTGCCATCGAATTATATATTCCTACATATGAACCTATTTCCATACACTCTATTTGATACTTGTAGTAATATTACTATATGTAAGAAAACATTTATGTGATACTGGTAGTGATATTACTATCTGTAAGAAATTTATCCTTCCAGATCATATCCCACTACATACCCAACTTTTACTGCTCGAAATTTTTAGTGGTCTTCGTACTATCAATGAATATTGGATCAATCAATTAGTAATCATTCAATCTGCTACTATTAAAATACCTAAATAATGATGTCTCCCAGATGATGACCCTAATTTAATTCTAGGAAATGACTTCTTCCAAACCTTCCTCTTATTTACCCAATCCTCGACATCCATCACTTTGGTTACACCAACACACCACCAACTTCTCTGTCCCTTAATTCACATTCCTACTTTCCATACTAGTGCCCCAATTTTTCGGAGCCAACGCGGTGATTCTACTCTTGATCATTTAATCAAAATTACTTTTTCTCTTCTATTCAGTCTCCACTTACATACATATACATCGTTTTCTCCGGAGCTTTTTAAACTCACTAAATTACGTGCTTGTGTCCTCTTTATTTACACATTCCTTTTCTGAAAATCCTTTACTGTTATGGTCTCGAAACGAACCTATAGCACGTATTGAACCAATTAATCATTCACTATATTAGGGCACACCCTACGAATTACACCTCTGAAGATAAAAAATAATTTCAGATTCAAATTCATGAACTACTGAATATCAAATTAATTGAAGCAAGTACTAGTCCACATAGTAGTCCTGCTTTTCTAGCTCGAAATCATGCTGAACAGCTTAGAGGAAAAACACGTATGGTTATGAACTATAAAGAACTTAATGATAATACAAAATTTGGTGGTTATTTCTTACCAAATAAAGTATTAATAAATCATATCAAAAGTGTCAAATAGTTTTTTAAATTAGATTGTAAATCTAATTTCTGACAAATTACGATGCACCCAAACAGTAGAGAATTTACTGCTTTTAGTACTCCTCAGGGTCACTATCAATGGAACGTTCAATTTAGAAAATGCACTACAAATATTCCAACGATGTATGGATATTATTTTTGTGAGTTATCACAATTATGCTTTATCTATGTTGATGACATCTTAATATTTAGTCAGACTATTACACAACACTTAAAACATTTATAGCCTTATTCTTCCAAAAAGCGCAAAAACATGGACTTGCTCTAAGTAGAAAGAAAGATATTTTTCTTACTAATGTTATTGAATTTCTAGGACTTATTATAGATAAAGGCGGAATTGAATTACAAGATCATATTTTAATAAAAATTGATTATTTTAAATATATTACTAATAAAAAAGATTTACAACGTTTTCTAAGT
This sequence comes from Phalaenopsis hybrid cultivar, assembly GCA_002079205.1. Lineage (NCBI taxonomy): Eukaryota > Viridiplantae > Streptophyta > Magnoliopsida > Asparagales > Orchidaceae > Phalaenopsis > Phalaenopsis hybrid cultivar. Next base: position 139,287 of record JXCR01126101.1, on the reverse strand, counting down.
TATATCAATTTTGTCGAAGCATTTATTAAAAACTCTGTAGATTTACGCTCTCCACTGTAGAAGAAATTACGCAAAAATATAATCTAGTTTTTGGATGAAAACGAGCAAAAAATTTTACAACAAATTAAAGATCATTGTAAAAATCTTCCAAAACTATATTTATCTATACCTGGTGATTATTTAACTATAAAAATAAATAGTTTTGAATCAACTTGGGGAGCAATTTTAAAAGCTCGACAGAATGCTGCCAAACTCTTATGTCGATACAGTTCAGGTACGTATATCGCGATAGAATGAAATTATTACGTTAATAAAAAAGAATTACTAGCAATTAAAAAAGTAATTAAAATATTTGAATATTTTTAAATGAAATGTTTTTTATTAGGATCAGTAATAAAACAACTATTTCATTTATTAATGGAAATTTATTGACTCTTTCCTTAATAAAAGACTAATTCGATGACAAGTTGGTTTTTTCGCATATACATTTGATATAAAATATATTGAAAGAAAAAAATGGACTTGCTAATACTTTGACACATGAATAATGCTGGAAATAAGTATGACTTCAAATACTGAAAATATGAAGATATATGATATGGCCGTTGAAACTGACGACAATGTTGTGCTAGACTTGAACAATTATTTAGAAATACTTGACGCACAAATATGAAAATTAGAATGTGAAATTATCAACATTCTAAAATAATTACTAAAAGTAAGAAATTATCTTAATGGAGAAATTCATGAAGAAAATTTACCTTCTATCACAGAATTACAACAAATACGAGATTTCTCGTATTTCAAACTTACAAAGGAAAATTAAATACCTACTTCTCCAAATAATAATAAAATATTTTCTTTTACCAAGGTATTACAAAATACTTCAAAATAAGTCTTCAAAAAATATTATAGAAATAGCCAATGAATGACAACAAGTATCGTAATATAAAAAACAAATTAATTCACAACTTTATTTTCACACAGTTAGAAAATTTCAAGTCATATATGTATATGGAAATATCGATATAAGATTTATTACATAATTATATAACTACGGACTGTTACACATGATTTATTTAGAAAACGAAAATCTTCTAAAAGAATTACCAAAATCAGTCATATTGATGCAATAGAAACACTCCATATGGTCCTCAAACACTGGAATATATATAAAAATTATATCATACTTATCCTGAAATACACGAACGAATTATTTAATTATTACAACTTGGAGTTAGCAATGAATTATTCACTCCTAAATACAGACCTGCCGAAGTATTAACCCAGAGATCTAAAATGAAAGATTTATATAAAATATGGATTGAAACAAAGAAGATAGATCCAACTAATATTTGAGTTTATCATTGTTCAGAACATTTAGTTGTATACAATCAGTGTAAGCAACTTACATGCAAAATACATGAAGTTATGTTTAAAAAATGGGTGAACATTCTCAATAAAAATACTATGACAGCCAATCGAGAAATAAAAGAATTATTTTGTCTAAAACTATAAATGGAGAAAATACATAAATGTGTGTATTGTCAAAAACATGGAAAAAATGCTCTACAAGGAGTAAAAAATAAGTTAGAGACAAAAAATAGTGGAATGTAAAGGAGCTAGCTGTAAAGCAAACAAAAGCCGAACAATTATCACAAAGTGAATTTTACCGTACAAGCACTTAGTCTCCATCAGTTCAATTATTTGAAACAATTATTCTTCACTATCTTTATCTTTTAAATAGCAAATGCCAAGTTGCAAAAGTGAATTATTAAAGGAAATGTCAGCCATGGTGACTATCGATGCATTTAGAGTATATAATGTTGTCTTCTTTGTGTTTAGAGGCAAAGAAAACACTTTGCGAGTTCTCTTCTTTCGTCCTCCCTTCTCTTGTAATCTAAGTATGTGTGCTAGCCTTGACGACTAGATAAACTCTTCTCTCTTCGATGTCTGTAAGTATATTATAAAACGTGTAATGTCATTATGTTTTATTTTTATCATTTGTTTATAATAATATTATGTTATTTTGTTTCTATCTCAACTGGTCATGTTTAGTGTAGGAAGCGAACGAAAATTGTGTTTTGCATATATGAAGTAATTATATAGAATTGTGGTTTGTTGATGATCTGTTGTTTGATCATTTATTGAGTTTGTATTTTCTCCAGAAAACCACGAATAAATATAATATGAACAAAAGATGTTGAGGTCAAACCCCAGAAGAGCCAAAATGACTGTGGTAGCTATATTACTATTTAGAATTTGTTGGTTTTGAATTAGTTTAAAGCCTAATTCATGTATATTAGAAATGCTTTCTCTGTGTGCCAATTTTTTATATCTGGATTGAATTATATTTTTAAAGAGTTTAATTTTTTCTAGTTGACTTTGGTTTAATTCCATAAATTAACGAGTTTGTCATTAAGTTTAGTTTCTGAATATAATTCTAATTTAAATTACTGTTTCAAGATCATGTAACTAATGATAATCCATTCATTTGAATTTCTGAAGGGAGATTTGATATAAAAAATTTACTCTTTTGGAAAGACATAATTGTTTATTCTTTATATTTATTTCTATATTACTATTTAGAATTTGTTGGTTTTGAATTAGTTTTAGGCCTAATTCATGTATATTAGAAATGCTTTCTCTGTGTGCCAATTTTTTATGTCTGGATTGAATTATATTTTTAAAGAGTTTAATTTTTCTAGTTGACTTAGGTTTAATTCCATTAATTAACGAGTTTGTGATTAAGTATAGTTTCTGAATATAATTCTAATTTAAATTACTCTTTCAAGATCAAATAACTAATGATAATCCATTCATTTGAATTTCTTAAGGGAGATTTGATATAAAAAATTTGCTCTTTTGGAAAGACATAATTATTTTTTCTTTATATTTATTTTTAATAATTGACAAATTTNTAATGATAATCCATTCATTTGAATTTCTTAAGGGAGATTTGATATAAAAAATTTGCTCTTTTGGAAAGACATGATTGTTTTTTTAATATTTATTTTTAATAATTCACAAATTCTATTAAATTCTTGTTCTAAATAAAGTTTATTCAACATCAAATTTATCAAATGTAGCCACTAAGTTTGTCCCAAAACAGACGCATTTTTAATTCTATTTATTCTTTTAATTGAATTTCATAAGAAGAACAATTAGATCTATAAGACCATGAATGTATACAGAGACATTTAATATGTTTAGGACATTCATATGTTTCAGTTTGTTGATCGTCAGGATCTGGCNATGAATGTATACAGAGACATTTAATATGTTTAGGACATTCATATGTTTCAGTTTGTTGATCGTCAGGATCTGATAGCATTTTAGGGGCATTCATTCTATCTCCAGATAGTTTCATTTTTTCTATTTGTTCTTTTTTTCTAATATTCTTTTTTAGATTTATAATTTCTATCGTTAATTCTTTCATGTTAATTCTTTCATATTATCTTCCATGTCTAAATAGTTCTTCCCATTCCTCNCCAGATAGTTTCATTTTTTCTATTTGTTCTTCTATTTTTCTAATATTCTTTTTTAGATTTATAATTTCTATCATTAATTCTTTCATGTTAATTCTTTCATATTATCTTTCATGTCTAAATAGTTCTTCCCATTCTTTTGTTTATTGTATATTGTAAAGGCGTAAGGGTCCATCATGCTTCCTATCATAAGCTTATCTTAATATTATCTTATTTTTTCTTGCTCTTTTGGGGTTTGACTTCAACGTTTCTGGTTCATATTATATTGTTCTCTATGGTTTTCTACAAAAAAATACAAACTCAATAAATGATCAAATAACCGATCAGCAACAGACCACAATCCTATATAATTACTTCAGAGATGCGAAACACAATATTCGTTCGTTTCCTACACTAAGCGTAACCAGTAGAGATAGAAATAAAATAACATAATATTATTATAAACAAACGATATAAATAAAGCATACCGACATTACATACTTTATAATATACTTACAGATATCAGAGAGGAGTTTATTTTGCCGTCAAGGCTAGCACACATACTTAGATTATAGGAGAAGGGAGGAAGAAAGAAGAAGAGAACTCGCTAAGTTTTTCTCTGCTTCTAAACACAGAGAATAAAACTTTATATAAACTGTAAATCTATCGATAGTCATCATGACTGACGTTTTCTTTAATAATTCACATTTGCAACTTCACATTTGCTTTTTCAATAATTTAGCTGCTGAAGACTAATTGTTTCCAATAAATGCTTGTGCTGTAAGATTCCTTTCTGATAATTCTTTTGTTTTTCTTTGTTTCACAGCTAGCTCCTTTCCATTCCACTATTTGTTGCCTCTAGCTTATCTCTTACTCCTTGTAGAGTATCACTTTTTTGACAATACATACATTTATATATTTTCTCCTTTTGTAGTTTTAGACAATAATTCTTTTACTTCTCGACTGGCTGTCATAGTCTTTGTTTTGGAATGGTTACACATTTTTTATACATAGCTTCATGTATTTTACGCGTAGATTGCTTACAGGGATTGTATACAAATAAATGTTCTGAAAAATGATAAACCTAAATATTAGTTGGATCTATTTTTTATATTTCAATTCATATTTGATATAAATCTTTTGTTTTAGATCTCTAGGTTAATACTTCGGCAGGTCCGTATTTAAGAGTGAATGATTCACTACTACTTCCAAGTTCTTTTAATGAAATAATTTTTTTCTCGTATTTCAGGNATATATATATATATATATATTTAGTCTGCAGATATAATTTTGTAACAAGTCTTATATAGGTATTTTCATATACATATATGACTTAAAATTTTCCAGTCGTATGAAAATAAAGTTGTGAATTAATTCATTCTTTATATTGCGATACTTTTTGCCATTCATTGGCTATTTTTGTAATATTTTTTGAAGACTTATTTGAAGTATATTGTAATACCTTGACATATGAAGGTATTTTATTATTATTTAGAGAGGTAGGTTTTTTTTTTTTCTTTGTAAGTTTGGGATTCGAGAAATCTCGTATTTATTGTAATTCTGTGAAAGAAGGTAAATCTTCTTCATTGATTTCTCCATTAAAATAATTTTTTGCATCTATTAATTTTTTTTAAAATTTTATTGTCCCAAGCCTGTAATAAATTAAATAATTTATTTGTGAAATCATCTCATTGTGAAAATTGATGCAAGATGAATTAATTTTTGATATTTATTTACCTCTAACTTCTCATCTCACCTGTCATCTGATGCATCAATTGTCCGCTTTACTGGATCCCCACTCAATCTCGTTGATCCCTTTTGAGCTATTTTCATATTTTTCAATCTTTTTTTTTAATTGATCTCACTTGTTTTTGTGTTTCATCCGATCGTAATTCCTTCCAGTCAGTCTCTTGAATTTAACCATAAGATTTTGTCATCACCCTTTTTTATTAAAATAGGTGGTGGGTCTATTTCCCACCTCGACCTCTCTCAGATTAAGATCACAAAATATAATAGTGACATCTCTTTCCCATATTGTCGATGATCCGATCTCTTTAGCTTTATTCATTGCGTACTATTAGATGAACAGATTAGCACAAAATATTTCCTTTTATAACACGAAATTCCTNCTTCATGGATTTCTCCATTAAAATAATTTTTTACATCTAGTAATTTTTTTAAAATTTTATTGTCCCAAGCCTATAATAAATAAATAATTTATTTGTGAAATCATTTCATTGTGAAAATTGATGCAAGATGAAGTAATCTTTGATATTTATTTACTTCTAACTTTTCATCCCACTAGTCATCTGATGCATCAATTGTCCGTTTTACTGGATCCAAACTCAATCTCGTTGATCCCCTTTTGAGCTATTTTCATATTTTTCAATCTTTTTTTTTAATTGATCTCACTTGTTTTTGAGTTTCATCCGATCGTAATCCCTTCCAGTCAGTTTCTTGAATTTAATCATAAGATTTTGCCATCACTCTTCTTTATTAAAATAAGTGGTGGGTCTATTTCCTACCTCGACCTTCCTCAGATTGAGACACAAAATATAATAGTGACCTCTCTTTCCCACATTGTCGATGATCCGATCTCTTTAGTTTTATTCATTGCGTACTATCAGATAAACAGATTAGCACAAAATATTTCCTTTTATAACACGAAATTCCCCAAAAGAAAGATAAGCACTTAAGGTGTTAGACATGTGAATGCAAATTAAGAATATTTCTTGCTTACACAGACAGTCCCAAGATAAAGAACGCTTTCTCCACGCTTTCTTCATGCCTCTATCAATTAGGGCTCAATACATATATATAACCCTCCTCTAAAAACTCTCAGGGCAGCAACCTCAAAACAGGACAAAGAAAAATAATAGACAAAAAAACCAATGAAAAATAGAACATTCTGTCGAAGTGGATTAATTCAACTAATCTGTGTATAAAGAACCTTTTTCTAGAATGGGATTATTTGTGTTTAAAAGCTATCCTAGAACTAGGACGCTACAAAAAANGCTTGCACAGACAGTCCCAAGATAAAGAACGCTTTCTCCACGCTTTCTTCATGCCTCTATCAATTAGGGCTCGATACATATATATAACCCTCTAAAAACTCTTAGGGCAGCAACCTCAAAACAGGACAAAGAAAAATAATAGACAAAAAAACCAATAAAAAATAGAACTTTCTGTCGAAATGGGAAGAGAATAAAAATTAATCGAGGAGTTTCCCAAATTGTCTCCAATTAATCCATTCATCACTCCTTGGTTTGTCAGCCTAGTCCCATCATGGAAAGGGGGTGGTCCATCCTCCATTATTTCCACAAAATTAACTTTATTTATAAATTCCATAATTTAATCCTCCATTTTTTGCTTCTAACCATAAGCATGAAATTAGTTCTAATCCGTTGAAGCTCTGAAATTTATGAGCTGGTTGGATCTTTCCATAGTTTGACAGTTTTGAAGTTTCTGCTTTTTCTTTGTTCATGCAATATTTTATGAGAATATTGCATTGCAAAAATTGTTACCAAGGCTCGTTTGAATTAACTTTATATTTTATTTTTTATTTTTGTATTTTCTTTTATTTTAAAAACATGTTTGTTTAGCATATTTTGTATCTATTTTATTTTTAATATTTCAGAACAAATTAACTTGTTTATAAAAGGCTCAAAATATCTAAAAATTATTTTCTAGTGTTTAACTGAACATGTTATAATATATCAAACATATTTTATTTCAAGTAAAATATATATAAAAAATAAAATAAAATAAATAAATAAATCAAATTGAAAAGTGATCCAAAATCAATCTGAGATAACAACTTTTTCCCATTTCAATCATGCAGGCTATCGAAACCTAAGTCCAGAAGTGGAGGAAGGCATCTGCCAGCTTCTTTCTCATATGTGGCTTGAATCAGAGGCAATGTCAGGGCCAAGCTTTGCAGCATCCTCTTCAAATTATGCCTCCTCTTCTTCAACTTCATCTTCATCATATAAAAAAGTTGGAAAATCTGAAACTGAAAAAAAGCTTGGCGAGTTCTTCATGCATCAGATTGCTCACGATATCTCACCTGCCTATGGAGAAGGCTTCAGAATGGCACATGCAGCTGTTAATAGGTTTGGACTTCGTAGGACATTGGACCATATTCGCTATACAGGAAGATTTCCCATCTGAATCCCTTCAAGTTCTTATATATAGTAATGTAGTTCTTGCTCTACCTAGCTTTGAATTTAACATTCTTTTTAGCTGTTATAATAAGTTCCTCTAAGAGGAAGTGTTTGTGGATAAGTTCCCTTATGCAATCGCTTGGATTATTTTTCTTATACTTCTGTTGATTCATCACATTACTCTTTATGTATTTACATCTATATTATTTACTTATATAACATTCAATTCTTTAGCATTGCGAAAAAATGTCATTAATATTATTTTTTATTAAAATAAAATACACTTTTTTGTGACTATATTTTAATGTGATTATGTCACGGTTAGGGGTGTAAACGAGCCGAACACGAGCTCTCGTGTTCTGCTCGTTTATATTTCGAGCTCAAAAAGTGTGTTTGTGTTCGGCTCGTTTGCTTAACGAGTCGAACACGAGCTGTTCACGAACAAGGAGTCCTTTTAATTACCATAATCATGTAGTCATAAGACAATAAGAGTTTGAGCAAGATTTAAAAATTATTATTTATATTGAAACATCATTTGAATCTAATTTAATAATTTTTATTCTATTTTTTTAATCAAAATTTTAATTGATTATAAATCTTTGTAGCCTTATAGTCAATTAGATTTTTTTAAAAAATACTACTTTATATATATCGAGTCAAAACGAGCCAAACACGAACGAACACATCTTAATTCGTGTTCGGCTCGTTAACTTATCGAACAAAATTAATGAGCCAAACACGAGTTGTTCGCGAACGAGTCGTTTTGACAGCCCTAGTCACGGTGTTATATAAGTAAATTGGAATGTTTTGGTATTAAATATGTAAATACAAAAGAATTGTTGTATGCATGTAAATATCTATAAGAAAAAAACATGTCATTGCTTTAAATCAAATTAGTATAAGTGAAGTAAGAGAATTAGAGTGTAGGTGTTTGGAAAAACCGAATGATGAGGTGTTTGAATTGTGGTAGTGAATAGGCATGATCTTATTATTAAATATAAAATAAAAAAGTATTATAAAGTGAATTTGAGTTTGTTATAAATCAGTAAATGTGTTTTGATTTAATATTACCTGAGTTTAAATGGCATGGAGTTTCTTTTGAAGTTGCAATGAAAAAAACATCTTAAAGTACAATTTACGCACTACATTAGTACAATTTTGAAGATAGAATTCATTAACATAAATTGTATTGAGTAATAGTATTTACAATTACATCACATGTAACACATTAGCAAAAGCAAAATATACCAACCCATTTCATGGTGCTAGCTTCAATAGAAGTCTTTTATCTATGGTAAAGCAAAGAGTTCTATGAGCTTCAAAAGAGTTTTATGCAAATAGAGAGCCTAAAAGATGGTTTGTAAGTTCCTCGGTGATATAAATGATTTTTGATCTTTTACTCTAACATGGGAAATTAATGTAAGGCATACTAAGTCATATATGTTTGTCTTTCGAGTACATCTCAGAGAAAGTGAATTATATTTTTACAAGATAGAGAGTGAATGTCTTTATTAACTAGAAAGATGAAAACATTTGCAATCAAAATGAATTTTTTTTCCACTTAATGCATATCTCATCAAAAAAGTTTTAATTTGGTTCTAGGGGATCTAGCTTCATAGATATGTTGAAACCCTTTTAGTTAATTATATCTTCAATGGGAAGCTCGATGATTAATATGGATTTAACATGATTATTCATGTATTTGAATTCATTGTAGATGATCTTGAAAGTGGAGTCAATAAATTTGGGCTAGATAAAGTCAATTGCGATGTAGAAATGTGAGGCTTATAGATTATGAAGTGAAAATTACCCAAAAAAAAGTGAGATTATTCATCATCAACTGCAAGGAAAGGTCATGAAGATCCTCCTTAAGCATCAACTAAACCAAGAAATGGAGCTTACATTCCCTTGAATAATCAATATAAGAATTTTCAGATGGAAGAAGAGACTTTTTAGTAAATACTGCTCTTTTATGTCGTTCATGCGGAGATGGATGGCATGACTTATTTCTTTTGGATAATGGACACCTTCTAACCACCTAAATATGTTTAATTTAATGATTGTATATCCCAACAGAGCAAACTAATTAATGAGATAAAAAATGCGTGCAAGGTCCTGCAATGCAATAAGAGAGGAAAATTTTGATTTGAAGCTTACATGTTGACATAAGTCAAGGCTATAAATATGAATAAATTAAAAAAAAACAATCGTTGATAAAATAATATATTTGTAACTTGGAGATGTGTGGCCAAAAACCAACATATAGCTAGTTACAAGTTATGAATGGAACAATTTAATTATTTTAGTGTACTATGAAAAGATAGCTTGGCCTCATTTGTTTAAGAAAAAAAGAATAGTTAATTTTATACTTGAAAATCATTTTTGAGTCTAATGTATGCATGGCTATTATAGGTGTATGTGATCATGACACATACTTGTATCATCAATATAGTTTTCTTTATTAGTCATATCTTGTTTGTTCTTTATCTTTTTAAAATTTCACGAACTCTTTCCATTAGTTTACAACTATAAAATAAAATTATAACTATATTTTAAAACAAACTAAATTGGTGCAAAGAGAAAATGAAAATGCTCAATTCATTTCTCCATTTAGTCACTTCAATCCCAAATCTACCATATTAATTGTCCTTACCTTGTTTGGTGCATGATTTTGAATGATATGGTTAATCTTGAGCATGCTTGTGCACATAAGAATAAACTTAAACTATAATTTAAATAGGAGATTTTATAAGATACTGATGATATATTTATCTTTGAGAAGTCATTAGTCACTAATTCATCCTCCTGTGAGACATTTTTTTTTTTTAAATAGTAGTTCCACAATTATTAAATTTGACCACAAACTGACACTATTATGATATTTAGCTTAATTTAATAGACCTTTTATTTGACTAATAGGTTATGCATTCACATTTTAAGTTCTTCTTAATTCTTAATATAAGTTGCTAACATCTAACTTGCTAGGTTAAATTTGAACAGAATAAATGAAAGATAATTTAATGCTTGAATCATTGGATAACTCTCAAGAAAAAAAATGTTGAAATAGATTTGATAAATTTATAAGTTTTATGGACGAGTATCCTAAGTCCTTGCAAGATTAGTCCAAAAGCTATCATGGGATGAGTTCACCAAGTCCTTTGGGAACAAATTCTTCTAATATATCTTTTTGTTTCCAAAAAAAGTGATCCATTAAATTTAAGTAACATTAAAAATTCTAATTAAAAATCATCAAACTCCTGTTGTTATTTTGCTATAATAAAAATTTAAAAGTTTAAATTTTTTGCTATTTAATTTTAAGAAATAATAAACTCCAATTTTTTTAAAAAGTACTTTTTCCATAATTTAATTTCACAGTAGATTTTGATGTAACTGTTCAAGTTATTTCTACGACTTATGTTGGAGATAATTAATTTCAGAATTCTTTGCCATTATCTCCAAAATAACATCTAAGATTTTAGTAGATGAAACTTTTATGCTTCTAATTTTGATGAGTTTCTCACTAAGATCACAATGATGTTAGTTCTGCATCATGGTTGTGATCTTTATAAAAAAAATATAATACTTTAAAGGCCTTTGAAATAAGTTAGTTTATACATTAGAAGAGGTCAACAAAGTTATACCTTATTTTGAATAGCATTACCAATTTGCATAGGCTATTTTAAAAGTGTGCATGTAGAATATTTATTTCTATAAATAACTTACCTTTTTAGAGATTGGTAAGGCGGNATATATATATATATATATATATATAGTCTGCAGTTATATAATTTTGTAATAAGTCTTATATAGGTATTTTCATATACATATATGGCTTAAAATTTTCCAGTCGTATGAAAATAAATCTGTGAATTAATTCATTCTTTATATTGCGATACTTGTTGTCATTCATTGGCTATTTTTGTAATATTTTTTGAAGACTTATTTGAAGTATACCGTAATACCTTGGCATATGAAGGTATTTTATTATTATTTAGAGAGGTAGGTATTTTTTTTCCTTTGTAAGTTTGGGATTCGAGAAATCTCGTATTTGTTNTATTCATGTTAAATGTGACTTTCATGGAGTTTCAATAACCCAATCAAAGCCTTTGGTAATTATAAATTGAGTGCATAACTAAAAACTTTCCATATAGACCTTGAGTGACTATAACCCGAACCGTTACATGTTCTTAATCTTTGGCAATCCACATGTCTAGTTGAAAATTAATAATAAAGTGTAGGAGAGATTCTCAAATTTTTGCCTCATTCAAGAAAACCTACAAAACTTTTCAACTTCTGTAAGCTAAAGAATTGCGGCATATAATCAATGAATTTCTCAAAAATTAGCAAGTTTTTTATAAGTTTTGAGAATCATGGTATTGGTGTCTTGCTAAATGTCATGAAAAGTAGTTGACATTTCTAAGCATCACTATTAATAATGTGATATTATTTGATGATGTGATCAACTAGATCTATTTTTTCTAAATTAATTTCAAGAAAATATTTTAAAATTTAATGGAGGTGAAGTTTTTGCTATTTGAGTTGAAAATATATTGAATGGTTGAGTTCAGCATTTTCCAATATGATGAGAAAGATGTTTGCATGGTACTCTTTTAAGGAGATATGTCCTATTAAACTTTATAGTCAAGGCATGTGCTTTGAAGCTTAATTGTAGTCTACGTGTGGAAGTTAGCTTTACCTTGAATAGGAATTTCAACATGAGGGATAAAATAAATAAATAAATATGTGGGGTTGCCCTTGATACCCGCTCAAAAATTTTCTAAACCACTCTTGTTATACAACATCTAATTGACTCAATAGTTGGTCAATAACTAACAAAGTTTTATAATTTTGTCAGTGGATAGTCTTTTTAAATGATGTTTCAGACTCTCATCGTAAGCATCATGAATACTTAAAACAAGATTGGATTCAAATATATTCATTGATGAAATCAAAATCATAACTTATAGGAAAAAAAAAAGAAATATAATGTAAATAAGGAACGAAGACTTTTTTTTGTGGGAAAGACAAACTAAAAGACAATATGTACTATTTAAATTCGTAATCTCATAATAGAAAACTACACGTTCAACTATGTCACAAGTAAGTGCACAAAAACATAAAGATTTCACTATAATATTGGAAAATACAAAATAATGTTAAGATATGCCTTCATGTGCGCCAACCTCAAGTCTAACCTCATATGTGCCAATTTAAGTCAAAATGTAATGCTAAAATAATGATTTCATTCAAGTTAAATAGCAAAAAAATAATAATAAATATTTGATGAAAAATGAATAAATTTATCTATATTTTAACTATCAAAATACATAAATATTTCATGAGAAGCTTTAGGGGGATGAATCTTTGAGAATTATGTATCTTGTGAAATTCATAAAGAGCTAACAAATTAGCTTTTATATGCCTTAGTAAGTTTTCAGACCAAGATGAGTAATTTTGACAACTTCAATTGGCATACTCATTAACAAGTTATCTTATTTCCATCACCTTCATTTTGTAATAAATATCAATCATCTTTCGACGAGTTAATTTAGGGGTTTTCAAATACATAGCACCCAAAACTTTTATGTTTATCCATCTCAAACCTAAATTTGCATAATTACAAATCACACTTTTTATCACCTTTTAAAAATCAAATCCATCTTTTCATTCATAAGTAAAGTGTCGTGTAAAATTGAAAATTTAGGTGTGAAATACATAAATCCATAAGATTTGGGTGCTATGTATCTAATTTTCTCTTTAATTTAATCGATGAAATCTTAGAACTGATTCCTAACAATATAATGACTTATCAACTCAGGCTGCATAAGCAAGCTTAATGCTATCAAAACAACCTAATGGTTTATTATTTTGTTACAAGAAAACAAGCTAGAATGTGGAATAACTCCTTTTTACTAATAAAACATAAGAATAATACTATGCCATGCCACCCATAAAACAACAATGACCAAAGCATTAGACAAACTTCACCAACCAGAATATAAATCTATATGCTCGTAACCGAAAAATATACTCTCAAACGCTAATTACAAAGTGAAAGCCTTCAATAAACAAAACTATGAAGGCCTTGAAAGTCAGCAATTGCAACTCCCAAAATTCTCTCTCGGTAATATTTTATATTTCTCAACTTCCTGGAACCTATTACAACACAAAAAAAGATTTTATATATGTGTGTGTGTGTGTGTGTGTGAGAGAGAGAGAGAGAGAGAGAGAGAGAGAGATCATGTGCTGTCAGTCATGACATGTTGGTAGAGAAACATCTTTGAAGGACGTAAGTCATCTCAGGTCACGGGTTTGAATCCCCCTCTGGCCAGTTTGCCGGTAATGAGAGCAGTCCTAAAATAGTTAAGCACATGAGGCTGATTGGGGGCTCGTATAATAGCCTGAGGCAAGTTGGGGGGTTCGTATAATAGCCTGAGGACATGCTTTAAATCTCTCTCTCTCTCTCTCTCTCTCTCTCTCTCTATATATATATATATATATATATATATATATATATATATATGATCATATCTCACATAGAAGTACACATTGCAACATAAATTACTATAATAATAAAACACAAATAAATGCACATAAGAAACAACAAAAAAAAAAAAATTAAACAGGTTTTTTCAAAAATAAAACCAATAATACACCTCCATCAAAAGATGCACTCTTTGGCATTGAATTGAAACATTCAAAATCTGTTAGTTTCAAACCAGGTACAACTTGATAACAGAATACTATAATAACACAAAAAAAATTGTTAGTATTTCGAAGCATAGAACTTGCACAGCTCTGATTTGGCCGACATGCTTAATTAGAATAATTTTTTTAAATTTGTAACATCACTGAACAGAAGTATAAAAGTTATAAGATTTTATATATGCCAACAAAGTTCTCAAATTGAGTTACAATAATGAAGGCTGAACAGCACCAAAGGATCGACTCAATGAATAAACAATGAAGATGGAAAGGAATGTCAACATAAGTATGCGTAAAAATTACAGCAAATCAATAATCTATATCAGCAAATTTTCTCGTCGGGCTGGATAATCAATAACGGCTATATAAGGAGTCAAAAAGTCAAATTGCGGCAGCAACTACAAAATCTGCCACCATAGATTTTCTCAGGCAATCTGTAAAAACTCATTTGTCTAAAAAAGATATCAGCCATGAATATGGTCATGTAATGGTGTGCAAAGAAAAAATCACAGCATTAGCTGCTTCCAAAAGAACCTGATAGGAGGGATTTCAGAGTTTCATAAGTCATAAAAGCGATCCCAATACCCGGGACAACTTTGGAGTACTCGGGTAATATACCCCTGTATAAGCCGCGAAAGCCTTCAGAGCGTATGATGTGCTTAAATGTTCCGAAAATGCCTGATTTGTAGACGCGAGCTCTACCGGCTGCGCCTTCCAATTGCATCCGCCGTCTCACAAGATCTAAAGGAAAGGTCACTGCATGGCTCAGAAGATTAAAAAAAACATCAAAATATATCCAGAGATGTAGATTGAGAGCAAAAGTGGCAGATTAAGTTGGTATTAAAAAAATTAATTTCAAAAATAGAGAAAGCTCAGAGACATTAACTAGCTAGAAACATTACATAAAATCCCAATGGTAGAGACATATTCATAAAAATCTTTAGTGGTCNTCTAAGGGAAAGGTCACTGCATGGCTCAGAAGATTAAAAAAAACATCAAAATATATCCAGAGATGTAGATTGTGAGCAAAAGTGGCAGATTAAGTTGGTATTAAAAAAATTAATTTCAAAATATAGAAAGCTCAGAGACATTAACTAGCTAGAAACATTACATAAAATCCCAATGGTAGAGACATAATCACAAAAGGCCAGTGATATATGGGAATAGTGAACATATCATTTTTTTAAACTTTCCACAACTAGAAGACTTGGACATTAATTAAGCCAATTATATGAACTGCAAATGAAAGCAATATAAAAAAAACAATAAAAGCTATTTCCAACAAACAAAATAATATAAGCATTGGCAAGAATAAATGGAAAATACGGTTTTATAAACTAGGATTAGGCTAATGATAATGATGACAGTCAATACAGCGAGTAAGTTGTAATACAAACTATTCAAACAAAGAAAATAGTTCATTTCGCTGACTTCAATAATTTACCATCAAAATTCATTTCATGACCCACATAAAATAATCAGTAGCTGTAAATCCTGTTGTAATCTTACTCTATAATTGACTTTATTCGCTTCTATAATTTACCAAAATTCATCTCGTGTACAATAGAATGATCACCACTAAATAATAGTGAGAAAATTACCTGTAGGTTCCTGCAAAAAAAAAAAAAAAGCAAGAAATTACCTGTTGACGAAGCAATTCCAGAAATGCTTCCACAAGCTAAACTAACCAAGACGTTAGAGTCCTCTGGCCTGGCATTGAAAGGCAAAAATCAATTTAAATGTTCCTAAATACTCATCCACCTACAAAGGCAAATGAATGAAGAATATTTTCAATATAATAAAAACTTATGACGGCTAAGAGAAAGCAAACGGTCACCTTCGCATCTGCCAGTTGTATCTCAAAGTCTCATAAACCGAAAAGCTGATGGCTATATTTGGGCCTACTCCCTGTAGATTACGAGCAGTTGCTAGCCAATTAATACATAAATAATCATGTCTGGAATCAGCCAAGTAGATTATTTTACCATTAAAGTAGCTCCAAGACCTTTATACAGCCCCCGAACACCCTCATCTCTACAAATAGCCTTATGTGCGTGCCAGATGCCTTGATAATACGCATGATTTGTCTGCAAAGTAATAATATCTCTTGCTATAATATATTTCTACCTTCCATCAAGAAAGTATTAATACAAATTAATTTAAGACACCTCTCGCTTGATTTCACTACAACCAAAATAATGTAAAATTGTTCCACAGGTAAATGTTACAGTGCCTTTTAATTTATTTATTTTTTTAAACTCACTAATTTGTTATTTATCAATGTTATATCGGCCTGATTGTGGTTTTTTCATCCC
Source organism: Phalaenopsis hybrid cultivar (assembly GCA_002079205.1). Lineage (NCBI taxonomy): Eukaryota > Viridiplantae > Streptophyta > Magnoliopsida > Asparagales > Orchidaceae > Phalaenopsis > Phalaenopsis hybrid cultivar. The sequence goes on along the minus strand of JXCR01126101.1, from coordinate 122,637 downwards.
TGCTTAACAACTTAACATGCCTACTATAAAAAATACCATGAAATTATTATAGCACGTCGCTAGTCTGGATAATTGTGAGTGCATTTTCAGTAAAAGAATCACGCTAGCAAAAACACCATTGTTGCAAACTATCCGATAACAAATACACACGTCTCCTAAGTTACTTTCTGATTACAGAGACCCAACATCTAAATTACCCCTGAATGTGTAACAAAGTCAAGGAAACCAATGCTTGCTTTAGTGTTTGAAGCCTTCTTCACATTTTGGTTCCCTTAACAAAGCGAGTTGGCTTCCTCAAGGTCATAAAATGTGTTTTGAAGGCATTGGGGATGCATATGTTCGCCACTGTTGGTAAGCCTGAGGTAAATATCAGAGCACTCGAGTAGTGTGGCAATGCAGATGTGAAGCAGTGGTTGTTGAGGTTAGAAGCAAAGGATTTGAGGATGGAATAAAACAGTTCCAGAAGAATGGTGGTGATCGTGAGACAAGAATAGTTGGTGGCAAAAAGGGCTAGGGTGAGGAAGAGGAAGGTGGAGGTGGCGAAGGAGGTGTAGTTCTAGGCGTGAATGAGGTGTTGACCATGGTGGATGAAGTGGTAGTAGTACTCAACAAAAAAAATAAGCATCAACACAGGAGGCGGGAGAGGGCGTGGTAGTAGATGGAGCTAAGGGACATAGATCAGAGATGATGGGTAAAAGGATACATGATCATTCTCTTGATGAAGAATGTCATAAGTAACTGAGTGCAAGGTCCATTGATCAAATTTAATCGAGAAAACTAACAGAGCAATTGTGATGGTGACCAAAATGAAGTAACTTTGAAGGACCAAAATGAAGTGCTTTTAAAAATATGGGCCCATGAAAAGTATGATGTGGCTGACAAACTAGGTGACATTTATCCTAAAAAATAACCCATCAATTTCACATAATTATACAAGATCTACAACTAACCTACATGGCTTATGATTCCAATCTCAGAATAACATGATGCCAAAATATCCTTAGAATTTTATAAAAATGTAATCCCACAAAATCAGATATATAAAGTGTTGGGGGGCATTTACATACATTCCATCCAATTCTTATGTATTTACATAAAAATGACTAAACTTTATTTTTTACATTTATACCACCCAAATCTTTCATAAGACATCAAAAATACCACTATTTAAATTAAAAAAAAGCGAAATACACCTTTCATATATAGGTGAGATGGTATGCAAGTAAAAATTGAAGTTTAGGTGTTAGGTATGCAGATCTTCCTAATTGTTAACTTGCTTTTTTTCTTCATTCTTTCAATAGATCAACATTTTTTAAAAAACTTTTGTCGTCAAATATACACTTCTAATCTTAAGCGGAGAATTTCCAAAACTATAGTTGGATGTAGTTTTGGAAGGTACCTGAGTTTCTTATGATCAATGTCGTATATTTAATAATAACATCACAACTTTTACCCATACAAGTAATACCGGAAACTAATGCATGATCTAATCAATCATGAACACTAGTCAATACCCCCCCTACCAGCTCATCTCTCAAACATAAAAACACGGACATCCATATATGAACTATGAGCTAAAGATAAATTAACCATCTTCATCAAACTCCTCACTCTCTCTGATATAATATACTCAAACCTTAACTATAATATTTATGAGACCATCTACGGAACACTTTCTTGCTCCCATCTATAATTCGCTGATTCCTTCCTAGCACCTACCAAAAATTATGGGCCCTTCATAATGCTTTGCAACCACGCACCTAGCACTTTTCAAATACCCTACCCAATAATAATTTTGATCCATATGAGATTCTTCATAGCCATAAACTACAAGACCTGAAGATAACTATTATAACCCACTAGAAAAGAGTCAAACGACAAAGTGATGAATTTGCATATTTTAGTGAATAATATAAAAATTCAGCCAGTGATGTCTTTCTAATAGTTTTTGAAGTCCTACAAGTTCACCAACTAGAATATTAAACAAAAAATATGAAGTCAAATCCTAACAATCAGTCTCAAAAAGCTTGTGGGATGCCCTAGTATTGCTTCCAGGTCACATATCTCTAGGGTTCTGAGATTAGACTAACTCAAGACATAAGCAAATCAAACACTATTTGAAATCAAAATAAAAGGATTTAGTTGGTAGAGGACCAAAGGTATCAGTGGATTATAATGTCAAAGAAAAAAGTAAGGGCTTATTTGGAATCATTCTTTGTTTTATTTATTTATTTTTTGTTTTAAAAAGTAAGTTTATTTAGTATATATTTTAAGAGTTATAATATTTTGTTTTTAAAAACAAATGAACTTGTTGTTTTAAAAAAACACTCAAACCAGCATTTCAGTGTTATGAGTATTTTTAAAAACACCCGCCACCATCAGAAAGATTTTATTTCGAATCAAAATATCAACAAAATGAAATAACAATAAAAAATAAAAATGATCCCAAACAGCTTGTAAGTTCTTAGAAAGAAGATAAAATATTAGTTTTAGATTGCTGCAGAAATTGTCTCATGGCTAAGCATTTAGCTTCACATTCAAAAACTCATGGAACATATTTATACATTCAGCCAAAACATTTACAAGCACAAGGAGCTAAGAAGATCAAATATCTGGAATACAGAAATAAATGCATTTGACATTCTTGACAAATTACCTGTGCAGCAAGACGAGTTCTCACCAAGTCCAATGGGTATGTGAAAGATGCGGCTGTCATTCCAGCCAAACCACCACCCAATAACCGAACAAAAACATCAGTACTTCCATATTGATTGCCTTCTTCCAGCCCAGGAAGCAAATGAAGCAACTAACAGAAATATGAAAGCAGAATAAATGAACATTTCAGGGAGGCATTGAAATAAAAAGCAAATGCATCATAAAGCAATTTGAAAACTGATGAGGCACTCTTAATCTACAAGTTTTCGCACGTACAATTTTGTATCGATCATATGCATAGAAGCTGATGGAGGAATAAGGAAGCCTGTGCACAATTGTAACCAAATTCCCTTTCCAAAAAGCTCTAAATCCTTCTTCACGAACTATTCGTGAGGCCTCGTGCAATATACTAGCCTTTTTTAAAATTGCAGCATTAGAGTGCATGCCCTGCACCTGAAAAAAAAAAGTAAAAAAGGGGCATTAGATTGACCGGCAAAAATAAAGAATTTTAAGCATATTCACATATCGCCGATACAATTGACCAAAGAAACAAATTGCAATTATATTTTAGCACGCAATCTACTCAAGCACAAGGCTCGTACCTATAGCATTATATGGAGAGGGGTCGAGTACAAATCTTGCCCCAGCTTTAATAAAGACATTACTTCAAGATTTGGGCCAATGAAGTTGCAACCAAGCAATCAAATTGTCGTACATACAATGCATCCTAAGGTTTGACAAAAAAATGGATCTCTACAGCAGAATGAAAACCACTAGAGCTGAAGTTTGAAGTTTGCTCAGAGATCAAAGCTCGCTTGATAATTAAGTTGGTATTTTGCTTAGATTAAGCTTTGCTCAAAGCAAATGAGCCAAATTTATGGAACCAGTTAATTTTCAATCCGGTGAGCTATATGCCAATTTATCCGGCACAGAATTAGATCAAGATGCAATTTTTTTATAGATTTAGTCAGGATGCAATTTTTTTAAGAAGTTAATAATATCATGAATAAAAGTATATTAAGGAGACTTTTAAAAGCCACTTTTGCTTAGCACAATTGTTAAAGTCTATCTTATGTTGTCTCTTTGTGTAAGGGTGTTGGGGTTGAATCTTGTTAAAAATCAATTCTTGTTTTTAATCAATTGTACTTTTAAATCCGATGGTGATAGTGATGAAAAGTAATAATTGCCCATTATATTTAATAAAAGGCTCTAATTTTAGCATAAAGTTAATCCTTCTCATTGCCCTCATCTCCCCAGCTCCTCTTCTCATAGATAATAAATCATATTATGCATTTTCCTCACTTCTCTCTCGTCTCAACCCTCAACTCTCTCACTAACTCCTTTTTTTAAGAATAGATCACCTATCTTGTGAAGCTTTTGTGGTAATGTATCTCATATTGTCATTTATTATGCATAAAAGGAGGATCAATTATTTGAGTTATTTCTACAATAAGTTGTGAGTGAGATCCCTCTTAACCCCTCTGCTTCTACAAATATTAATATGAGTTGTAAATGGAAAATAATTTCTCTTTAGTAGCTTAGGGTTCATAAGAGATCATTGTAATTGTCTGTAAATAAATCATGAAAAAATTACACCCTACAAAGCATTGAAAGTTATTGCGGTCACTATAGATTTTTCACTTCTAAATCAACGAATACTTAATATCTATTATACTTTAGCATATCTCATTAAGAAAAGCCGTTTGTTGCCATTAAAGAAAAAAGAAACACTAAAAATCAAAAAAGAAAGCCATGGCCTAATAGAAGTGCGTCAACTGTCCATATAATAAAGATGTGAAAAATTATCCCAAATGAACCCTGAGCTTAGTTAGTTATGATTTGAATGCTATCTCAATTTTGGTAGATTATGATGCTCTATTATTTTGTTTCTCATTGATTAACTGCATGTTTGGATTGCTCAAATTTATTTGTTAAGAAGTTCAATAACTTCTTAGCTCACATGCTTGATTACTTATTTGCTATGTTCATGTCATTTTTGGCTAAAAACTATTTTAAATCCTTATCCCCTGATAATGTGTTCAACTGACTTATAAAATGAGTATTTTATTTTTTACGTTAAACATCTTATTTCTCTAATCAAAGAAGCGGAAAAAATAAAAATTAAAAAAGAAGGGGATCACTTATATGAGTTATTTTTATAATCAATGACTAGTGAAATCCATAAAAATTATTTTTTTTGTCACTATTATAATTTGAGTTGAGAGAAGAAAATACTTTGGTAGTAGCTTAGCTTATGTAGTTATGACTTTTTGTTTTATTGGATTATATTAATTCTAAGATGTTCTTTTATTCTATTTTGCAATGACAATACATATTTAGTTTACCTTAGTTTATAGCATTACATTTTTTAGCTCTACTGTCTATGTTGCTTAATGAGCTTGTAAAATAGAAGCACTCAATTGTAATCTTATGTTAGTCTCAATCTCTTAAATTTCTTAGATTGTAATCTTTGCAATGCAATAGTTCAATATTTTCTATATTGTTGTCATTATAACTTTTATATAATGCAATATTAACAAGAGTGATACAATTTCTATTTCTTGTGATATCGACTTATTCGAAAATCNATATATATATATATATATATATATATATGTGTGTGTGTGTGTGTGTGTATGTATATGTGTGTATGTATATGTATGTATGTATGATATTTAAAAATTTTAAAAATAATTTGAGAGACATATAAATAAATTGCACTTTTAATGTGATGACTTTTATTTTAATTTGCATGAATTATGATTGTAATCATATTATTGGGGAAATAAATTATCTGTGTTATTTATTTGATGATGAAAAGTAATATTAATGTCTCATAAAAATTTTGATAGGAGCGAGGGGTACCCAACCGGAACACGATCGACCGAGTATGCAGACTGAGCTCCGCACATCTACTCGTTGATAATCGTTGCCTTGTATTCAAATTATAACGCTAATCTAGCATTAAATTAATATGTATATTGTATTAAAAACGGTTTTTATAATCGTTCCCTCATTTCTATAAACTGTATAAGCGAGCACCTATAAATATGTGGCCCAATAATGAATAAATGGACTTTCACTTTGACTTTTCTCTCCCTATAATTTTATCTGCTCTATTCTCTCTTATTCTCCTTCTCTCAGCTCAAACTCTCGGGGTGTGTGTCTGTGAAAGACAATTAGGGTTTTGATACCCTAAAAGGTGATGCGGTCAGCGTGGACATGCCAGGACGAGAAGTGGAGCAAATTATGATGGAGAATCCTAGTAGAGAGACACGACATTCAAAAGAATTCAATAGAGAAACAGTACGTCGAAACATACAAGAGGAGGTCCAGATATTGCAAGCTCAAATAATGGACCAGATCGAGGCACTTCGAGTGACCATGACCCAACAGAACGTCTAACCGCTACCCGTGGAGGGAGAGCCTCGAGTCACCCGCTTCCAGAAGGCTCCTCTCAACAATCTGTCAATGCCCCGCCGTCGAGCCGATGATCGTCCATCAGAAGGGCCAAGTGATTCCCAACCGGCAGACAATGCATCATATACATTGACAGTCCAACTTCGGGAGGACCGAGAGGGCATGTTTACTCGGTCAGTTATGGGTAGCGCATTCTCACGAAGAATTCTGGAATCCATACACCCAGGGATGCTTAGGTTTTTTCACTTTGATCCTTATAACAAGAAGAGTGACCCCCACCACCTAGATTCTTTTGAGTCATCGGTCAAAATCTTGCAGATTGATGACACCAAGAAGTGTTGGCTACTTCTAACCATGCTGAAAGAAGTTGTGCTCTAGTGATTTAACACCCTTCCAGATGGAAACATCCCGTCCTTCTTCAATTTCCAGAAGCTCTTACTAGCACACTTTTCTAATATGCAAAAAACGAGGAAGGTTACAGAGACCTAATTTATATCAAGCATAGAGAATGAAAGTCTTTGTGCTTACATCACTGGCTTCCAAAAAGAAATGTTGGAAGAGAAGAAGAGAAAAATCTGGAGCTTCTTATCGCTCCGACTGTCCTGAAGCAAGGGATTCGTAGCAAACAAATTAGGTAAGAACTAAACCTACACAAACCAAGGACCTTCATCGAGGTTTTGGAATTGGCTAACTACCACATTGTCACCAAGGAAGGCTATAAGGACTCCTCGAAAACAAAACCAAAGTCATCTGATCGTCGGTCGCAGAAGTGAAGAGGTCAAGATGACGGAAGGAGACCAAAGGGCGATCAAGCCCTTGATGGTCGGCCAACTGACAACCCTCGATCTCGAGATGGCCAAAGAAGTAACCAAGGTAGTAAGGGTCGAAGGAACCGTTCTTATCAGCAGTCGGCTCAATATTGTCAGCAACCACATGTGTATATGGCTGTCAAAAAAAGCTCGTTGGTCGCGAACAATTTGTATTTGGCTCATCAGGGAGTTTGTGNGTTTGGCTCGAGTTCGTGTTCGATTCGTTGGATTAGCAAACGAGATGAACACGAACAATTTTTTTTTTTTTTCGTTCAGTTTATAAACAAACCAAACACGAACACTCATTTGTTCGATCATGTCTGAATCGTTATTGTTCGAAATATAAAATAATTTAATATATATAATTTATCATGTTTTAAAAATAATTATATACTAAAAAAATTTATCATATTTTAAGAAAATTAAATCCTATAAATTATAATATGATCTTCAAGTTCGCTCTTAGCTTATATTAAATCCTATAATTTCATATTTATCTTCAGGTTCGGCTCTTAGCTTAAATTTTTTTTATAGTTCTTTTGAATTTATTTAGTTTCTTTGAGTAAAACTTAATTTTTTAAAGTTTTTGAGAGTGAAATCTTGCATATTGCCTCTGTGTCTTACCATGGGCAAGACACAGAGGAGTGTTACCATCTCAAAAATTTGGAGTAACTCATCAGGATCGGAAAGCTAGAGTTTATCGTTGTTGGGTAACACACATAGTGACTAGGGAAGGACCCAATGGAGGAGCCCGACAGATGGACCTATTCGAGTGAATGAATTCGACCTAGCTGAAATCATTCCAGCTATCTTTGATGGAAGTGAAGGGTTACCTTGACAGTCTAGTCTAAAGAGACACTAATCGAGAGAGATATGTTATGTCGCCTCTCACAATCGTAATCACCCTACACTTACTTTTACAGATGCAAATCTCCCCTCAAAGGGAAACCAATACAACAAAAGAAACTGTTCTTACAACGCTCATAAACAACTACCAGGTGGGTAGCATTCAGATCGACATTGGAAGCTCGAGCAACATCCGATTTAAGATGGTGCTCGACAAAATGAGACTCAAAACTTACTGCCTAATAGCTATGTCTGGTCCATCGCTTGGCATCTCATACGATATAAAACAAACTTTTTGAACATTTGAACACAAGAAATAACAAAAAAAAATCCCATGAAAAATTAACAATCTGCGGGTCCGAATATTTTTTTTTCTACATAATTTAAATTTTATGTGAGAAAAGAAAAATAAAATTGATCATTTTTACATTAATAATATAATAACTATTTTTTAACCTACGTTTTCCTAGGGTTTTTAACAACTCGATTTCGAGCCGAGTTGAGGTAGACTCAAAATCAGCTCGAATAAATTTTGTGCAGCTCAAAATTGGCTCGTGGCTTCAAATATTCAATTTCAAACCAAGTCGGTTTGAAATTAAATCAAGCTCGATCTGGCTCAAAATCAAAATAAGTTTGCTCAAATTGAGTACTTTTGGATCCATCCCAGCTCGAAATCGACTCAAAATTAGCTTTGTGCCCGTTATATTCATTCTACTAAGTATTCTATGTATATTTTTTTATAAATAAAAAATAGTACGAGCCGATCCTGCGTCAGTTCGAACTGATCCATACATGGCTCAAAATAGTCTCAACAAAAAAATGATCCAAAATTTTGGCTCATACTTTATCTCGTTTATCTTGCCCCGATCTCGATCCAAGCTAAAATTCAAATTAATTTTCAAAATATAACGCTCTTCGAGCTAAATTCACCCCCCTCCATACTCCCCAACCAAAATATAATTTAAAATTAATATCACCCTTTTGTAAATGATTTACTCCATGAAAATATCAAACATCAACATCATATTTCTAATATCTCCCATCACCTTCTTCCTACTTTCATGCAATAAATGTTTTTTTATTCTTCAAAAAAAAAAATTACAAAACAAGTGAAAATGTCTCCAAATTTGCATTATAACCCATAAATCTCTTTCAAAGATTAAAATATTATAAATTTGCAATTAACCTTTTGTCACACTTTTCAACAAAACATTAATATTAGATTTCTTATTATATGGATTTCATTGTCAATAAGATATTTTAGATGGGAAAGTTTAGGAAAATGACCAATATGTTTAATTTAGGGTGTTATTTGTAATACAAGTATTGTGCCTAAATTATGATTTACTCTTCAACAAATATTAAATAATAAAAAAATTAACTTTTGCATTAATGTTATCATAATTTACTCTTCAACAAATATTAAATAATAAAAAAATTAACTTTTGCATTAATGTTTTTATGATTAGTGCATTAGTTAATTAAGAAATAATTAGTATATTAGCATTCTTAATTATCTAATAAACAATGACCTTATCATCTTAAATACATTAGCCCAAGGTATAAGTTAACAATCCAACAAAGGTTGCTTTATAGATTAGGCATCATTAATCTTTTGCATGAAGATTTTTATTTTATTTTATTTTATTTTTTTTAGATATTTACATGATAAACATATAAATTTTCATATTTATCTGCATGACACTCAAATATTTAATATATATTCAAATTTATTTACGTTTTAAAAGCGAAATACATGCTTTCATGTATAAATTTATGACAGTAAAGTGTTAAAAATATAAATATAAAAGTTTAAGGATTAGATTTGTAATTTTTTATGTTTGGGTATTTACATATATAGATAAATAGAATTCTTATGTATTTATAAGTCTAACATATAAACTTATGAATGTGAAGGATGTTTTCACTTTGGCGTGTTCATATTAGTAATATGTAAATATTTATTTATATAAGTAAAAATCAACATCTATTTCTTATCTAAAAACATAGGAATATGAGGTATGTATATAAATCTCCCTTTATATTTTTCATATTTATTTTTGGGGATTTACATACATATCATGCATATATAATATTTTCATCTCATAATCATACAAATATATATAAATTAGGCTTATAAATAGGGCTGTCAAAACGGCTCGTTGTTCGCGAACAGCTCGTGTTCGGCTCGTTAAGAAGCTCGTGTTCGACCGTTAATTTCGTTCGATAAGTAAACGAGCCAAACATGAACTAAGATGTGTTTGTTCGTGTTCGGCTCGTTTTGGCTCGAAATACTACTCATCAAATATATATATATTAAGTAGTATTTTAGAAAAATCTAATTGACTACAAGGCTACAAAGATTTATAATCAATTAAAATAATGATTAAGAAAATAGAATACAAATTATTAAATTAGATTCAAATGATGTTTTAATATAAATAATAATTTTTAAATATTGCTCCGACCCCTATTGTCTTATGTCTTATGACTATATGATTAGGGTTGTTAAAAGAACTCTTTGTTCGTAAACAGCTCGTATTCGGCTCGTTGCTCGTTAAGCTAACTAGCCAAACACGAACACACTTTTTGAGCTTGAAATATAAACGAGCCGAACACGAACTGAGCCATATTTCGAGCCGAACACGAGCTGACACCTCTACTTATAAATGGGACTGAAGCATTTACATATCTAGTCATAATCAATTAATAGTTAATTAGGTTGGGAGATAATTATGGCCATAAAACTTGAATTGACCGGCTTTGATTGAACCCACTAGGATTTGATGGATGGGGAGGGTTATCTTCATAATTATGACAATTCATGTTAGGTCATGTGAAGGAAATCTTATAGTTTTAAGTGGATCATTAACATAAAAAAACAATTTTTTCATATATATATATAATTGTAAAAATTGAAGCTTTGGGGTTATATGTGTAAATACATAAGAGTTGAGTGCTATGCATGCAAATCTTCCAACATTAAGAATGTAAATGGAAGATTTGCATACACACCACTAAATGTCTATTTATTTACATATATAGCCTCTAAACTTCATTTTCTTACGTACAAGCTATCTTATTAAAAATTAAAATTTGAGTGTTAGATATATAAATACATAAAAATCGAGTCATGCATATGGAAATAATCCTTAGAATAACCTCATAATGGCGACCTGTCAGAGTTTCTGTTCATCTATTTGTCACCATCCAAATCTCCAATTATTGCCTAATAGACTAAAACCTGCAAGTCAATATAGGAAAATATTATTATATGCAACCGTACGTTCGGATGATGATCCGAATGAAATCGATGACTGCATCGCTGTGGATCACATGACAGTCTGTTCAGATGGCCATTCGGACGTACGGTCACCTGGTTCGGACGTACGGTCACCTGGTTCAGATGTGTGTATTTGCTAAATATATTGATCATTATTAACATTCTAACAAAAAAAAATTATCTCGAAATTATCTAGACAAAAGATTCTTACTGCACTTTGCGAACGTTTTGATCAATTAGCTCTCTAAATGAAGAGAAAATATTGCATCTAAATGTGCGGCATCTCATCAGTAATCGAGAAGGGTTGAGTAATCCTAAAAGATAGTTGTAGTCGGGCTGGGTACCACGAATCCATCATTCCAAGCTACTTTGACCCTAAATTGATCTAGTTATTAAGGTAGTCGAAACTGCACGTTAAGAGATCTTTGGTCAGCTATGCGCGAATTGCATCGTCCACGGGGAACTTCTGCACGTCGACACAAATTTGTGTGTATGTTAATGTGGCCTCCCATGACTGGTCGACCGAAAGTGCTGGCATTCGAATATAATATTAATTTTCTCCTAAATGACAAAGTTGACATAATAATTTGTAGTAAAAAGAGGTCTCATTTGCATGACCCATGTGGTGTAAATAAGGAATTGTCATTAAAATTATGTAAATGTTATTATTATTTTATTAGTCATCTTAACTTAATAAGTTGGGATAAATAAGATTTTCTTAATTACATTTATATAAAAATGTTGGACAAAAGCCCAACATTAAGAGTACGATCGAAGCCACCAATAATTTCTAGAAGACAAACTCATTAACTCTGGTAATTGTGCAAATAGTGACCAAAAAGCCAAAAGTATGTCAAAGGTTAAAAGTAATGCAAAGAAAGTTGGAATTTATATAAACACCTCCAAATTATTATGTATTTACATATCTAATATCTAAACTTTATCTCTTACATTTATACCANAAGCCCAACATTAAGAGTACGATCGAAGCCACCAATAATTTCTAGGTGACCAAAAGCCAAAAAGATGTCAAAATGTTAAAAGTAATGCAAAGAAAGTTGGAATTTATATAAATACCACCAAATTATTATGTATTTACATATCTAATATCTAAACTTTATCTCTAGCATTTATGCCGTTAAAGCTTTCATATCACATTAAAAGCATTGTGCTCTTATATGTATTCTTAACATAATTAATGATTAACATATTTTTTTTTCTTAAAATTATAATTTATTTATATATCTAACCTTTATAATTTGATATTTACATATGATATTTTTGTATTGTAATCATATTATGTTAGATATGGCTCATATACCAGATAAGAGACAGATGTTGCAACGGAACAGAGCGAGCCAGCAGAGCGGAGTGGAGCGGAAGCATCTGTCAAGTCAGGTAGTTTTGCTAAGTGGGTTGGGGGTGTAGGGGTAAGGCCTCTGCGGTACAGTATAGGGGTATTTATGTTATTTTTCATGGGTTTTATCTATATATATGATGTGTAGTCTTATGGGTATGTACTGAACTTTTATATAATAGTGAAATCGCTGCTCTGCTCCCGATGACATAGACACAATTTGCCGAACCTTGAAAATCTTCTACGTTCTTTTTATTTTCTACAAAGACTTTTCGATTCCTACGTTACATATTAAAATTTATGTATGAAAATGTGTGTTTTANCAGAACAGAGCGAGCCAGCGGAGCGGAGTGGAGCGGAAGCATCTGTCCAGTCAGGGAGTTTTGCTAAGTGGGTTGGGGGTGTAGGGGCAAAGCCTCTGCGATATGGTACAGGGGTATTTATGTTTTTGTTCATGGGTTTTATCTATATATATGATGTGTAGTCTTATGGGTGTGCACTGAACTTTTCTGGAATAGTGAAATCGCCGCTCTGCTCCCGATGACGTAGGCACAATTTGCCGAACCTCGTAAATCTTCTGTGTTCTTTTTATTTTCTAATAAGATTTTTCGATTCCTAAAATTTATGTATGAAAATGTATGTTTTAAATAAGTTATACAATCTGCGCATAATGAAATATTAAAATTTTGGTATATATGTAAATCCCGAATTTAATATAGAAAATTTTGCCAACACACAACACAATTCTTATGGCTAAAATTTGATATTTACATTTATTACATCTTGGTACTAAAAATCTTTGCATGAAAAAGCTCTATTTCACTTTTTTTTTAAGTTGATGATAGTGATATGTGTGATGTGATGTCAGAGTTTTGAATGTTATGTATGTAGATATGAAAGCTTAAATATCATATTTCTAAATATACAAGAATTATGTAATATGTATGTAAATGCCATTTTTATATAATATTGTAATTATCACGTGCATGAATTTTTTTTTAATAATATTTTAAACATATTGTGGCTTCTCTATTTATATGTTTGAGTTGGTTTAGGGCACACTATAACAATCACTATAATATGTTGTTCGAAATAAAACAAAATAGAATAGATGGGTGTGTGATATGATTGCGTATGCGTCTTGGCGAATTATTCGGTTCTTGACTGGTTTGATCGAGTTCCTAATTTAGGGCCCGTTTGAGGCAGCTTATTGGATGCGGTGACGATATGAAAATGGCAGGTGAGTGTTTGAAAAAGTCGTTCGCTCGCCACTGTGTAACCCTGCCGCTCAGACGTGCTTCGACATTTTTGTTAATAGGATGAGAAGCGGAGAGGGGGTCGTGTCCAGCGTCTGTTTCGGGTGTTTGGGTGAAGAATTCCTCCTGTGCTTTCTACTCCCCCTCGCCCTAGCCCTCCCGATCTCGTTTAGCTGAGGAATGGCGTAAATCAAATTATACGCGTCAAATAGGACTTCAAAATCTTTGAATTCCTCTCCTCCCTCTCGGTTTTTTATAGCACGCTCTTCTTCCATGTCCAGGCTTCCCCTCACTCGGCTACAGCGGCTCGACAGCGGAGGATCCTGCAATCTTTTTTACTGTATCAAGGGGCGAGCAACACCAGTGAAGATGCAGAGCACCGTGCATCTTCCCCTCTACCTGTTCGTTTCACGCAGGAAGGAGTTGCAATGAGTGAGCAGCAGGTCGAGCGACGCATTGGGAGACCGAAACTTGTTGTAAGGAGCTCCGGGAATGAAATTAAACGGTGCAAATTCCTCTTTCTCGCTATTCTACACTTTGATTTCATTCCTCACTTTCGTTTTATGATTTGCCTCGTTTTTTTATGCAATTAAAGTGAGGAAGGAAATTAATGTGAGGATTTCCTTCCTCACAAATTCCTCGGTCTCGTGAAGTATGCAAAAAGGAAATCAAAGTGAGCCATGATATCTTTATAACTTTTTCGTTTCTGCAATTCTTTTTATGCATTGTTCGTTTTTGGTTACTTTTTGGGTTTAATTACTTTGTGAGCTATGTTATCTTTATATCAGAACTTTTGGAACTGATCTGTGATGATTTCATGATTATGCACTGTATGTTTCTGTAATATATGTTTCTGTTCTCATTTTAATTTTGTTGGAAACAATTTTACCAAACATGGGCAGAAATGTCATTTATACAACAATAACTATCGATAAGTTGTTCTGAATAAGATGCCTCAAATAATAAGCCAGCTTGTTCTTATAATTTGCAGATTATTAAATTATTAAAATAATCTACTTATCAACATATTATAAATAATCAACAGGTGCCCCAAACAGACTTTAATCTGTCAAACTAATATGTCAGCCAAGTTGATTGAATTGGTTTACCAAATAGATTGAATGAACTGATCGATTGAGTTGGCCGATTTAGTTGAGTCGAGGAACTGGCATTTCACTGAAGTTGACAAACATTGCGTCACCACGACTTGGACTCGGCCAAGGAGAATATAGCTATGTAATATCGTAATTATTATTTTTTTTTTTGACATAATTTTAAGAAATTATAAAAGGAGAATTTGAAATAATTAAAAAAAAAAGG
>JXCR01126101.1:28938-105259 GCA_002079205.1 Phalaenopsis hybrid cultivar | reverse complement strand
TATATATATATATATATATATATATATATGCATATTATATGATGAGCTTATCCTCATCTAATATCTATAATTGTCATCACAAAATTTCAAGTATGTCGTAATTTTAGAAACACAAAATGAGAATTTTCATAAAGTTTTCAAGAAATTAAGGTATATATAACTAGCAATATGATATTTAGCATGATTATTTAAAAAAAATATAATGNTTTTTTTTTTATTTGGCTGGATTTATGTTAAATCGTGCGTGAATCCTACTCAAATCCGACTTCCAAACACCCTGAACTTTAAGAAGTGTAATTACTATAGATATGGCTAAAGATTTCAATCATTTTCTTATAGCAATATAGCACTTTTATAACTTTTATGTGATAAACTAATACATTAAAAGGTGTATTTCACTTTTAAATAGGAGGCGATGTTGCACTTCTCATGTGATATTATGTGAAATTAAAGATTTGAATTTGGGCCTTAGATATATAAATAGTAAATACATTAGAGTTGTATGGTACGCTTGTATGTGTGTATATATATATAATAATAATAATATTAACATGACTGAAAGTTCTTACAGCTGATCATAGAGGATATCACCTGTGAGTGTTGTGGCATATCAGAAGAGTGTACGCCGGAGTATATCCGACGAATCCGAGACAAGTTCTCCNATTAATGATAAGGTCGTTAAACCCGACTTACACTATCACTAACATCAAGCTGGCAATGAAAGTAACGAAGAAATACGAAATGCTTTGTACAAACAAGTGAACTAGCAATTTGAGCATTAGACCTTACAAAACTACATTGTTCAAAGTTTACACTTCCACAAATCCAGCCAAACGTAGAGAAACTGGCATTAGTGGCCTTGTTCATGTTTCCAATTGTCAAAAATGTGTTCTCGTGCCACCGCTTCAATTATATGTTTCTGATAAACAGATTGAGTATGAATGCTACATTTATAGAGTTATTATCGCTAATAAGCTGAATGTGGAAAAGTATCCTTGTTCAAAACAGGAATTTAGCTAGTGTTATTGCATATCGAGGTATGAGGTTTGCATCCAATCTGACCAAATAAATAGATTAAACAAAAGTTGAGTTGACATACAAGGTTTTTTATACTCCTTTACCAATATTAGGGTCAAATGTGTAATAAACCAGCAAAATATTATGCTCGTCTTCGCCCCAAACTCCCTACCAAGTGCTACAAAATCAAATGGCCAACATATACAAGTGATTAATGTTGTTGTGGCTCCTAGGAACTCAAAAACCTTGCCAAATGTTTGGGGGAAAAAAAAACCTATTTTGCAGCACCAGTTTATGTTTAGGTTGGGTAATTGCACGCCCTGAAAGTTGAGATTTTGCCCACCCCTGAAAATTGAGACTTCTCTATACATGTAGTAAAGTTTGATATTTTTCACTATCCAGATTAGGCAATTTAGTACATTTGCAAACCCTAGTTAGATCTCGCCCATGTTCATAGTATCAAAATTCAGGCATAANTATGCGTGAGGCCTCGTGCAATATACTAGCCTTTTTTAAAATTGCAGCATTAGAGTGCATGCCCTGCACCTGGAAAAAAAGTAAAAAAGGGGCATTAGATTGACCAGCAAAAATAAAGAATTTTAAGCAAATTCACATATGGCCGATACAATTAACCAAAGAAACAAATTGCAATTATATTTTAGTACGCAATCTACTCAAGCACAAGGCTCGTACCTTTAGCATTATATGGAAAGGGGTTCGAGTACATAATCTTGCCCCAGCTTTAATAAAGAGATTACTTCTAGATTTGGGCCAATGAAGTTGCAACCAAGCTATCAAATTGTCGTACATACAATGCATCCTAAGGTTTGACAAAAAAATGGCTCTCTAAAGCAGGATGAAAACCACTAGAGCTGAAGTTTGAAGCTTGCTCAGAGATCAAAGCTTGCTTGAAAATTAAGTTGGTATTTTGCTTAGATTAAGCTCTGCTCAAAGAAAATGAGCCAAATTTATTGAAACAGTTAATTTTTAATCCGGTGAGCTATATGCCAATTTATCTGGCACAGAATTAGATCAAGATGCAATTTTTTTATAGATTTAGTCAAGATGCAATTTTTTTAAAAAGTTAATAACATCATGCATAAAAGTATATTAAGGAAACTTTTAAAAGTCGCTTTTGCTTAGCACAATTGTTAAAGTCTATCTTATGTTGCCTCTTTGTGTAAGGGTGTTGGGTTTGAATCTTGCTAAAAATCAATTCTTGTTTTTAATCAATTGTATTTTTAAATCCGATGGTGATAGTGATGAAAAGTAATAATTGCCCATTTTATTTAATAAAAGGCTCTAATTTTAGCATAAAGTTAATCCTTCTCATTGCCCTCATCTCCCCAGCTCCTCTTCTCATAGATGATAAATCATCTTATGCACTTTCCTCACTTCTCTCTCGTCTCAATCCTCAACTCTCTCACTAACTCCTTTTTTTAAGAATAGATCACTTATTTTGTGAAGCTTTTGTGGTAATGTATCTCATATAGTCATTTATTATGCATAAAAGGAGGATCACTTAATTGAGTTATTTCTATAATAAGTTGCGGGTGAGATCCCTCTTAACCCCTTTGCGTCTATCAATATTAATATAAGTTGTAAATGGAAAATAATTTCTCTTTGGTAGCTTAGGGTTCATAAGAGGTGGCTGTAATTGTCTGTAAATAAATCATGAAAAAATTACACCCTACAAAGCATTGAAAGTTATTGCGGTCACTATAGATTTTTCACTTCTAAGCCAACTAATACTTAATAGCTATTATAGTTTAGCATATCTCATTAAGAAAAGCCGCTTGTTGCCATTAAAGAAAAAAGAAACACTAAAATGCAAAAAAGAAAGCTGTGGCCTAATAGAAGTGCGTCAACTGTCCATATAATAAAGATGTGAAAAATTATCCCAAATGAACCCTGAGCTTAGTTAGTTATGATTTGAATGCTATCTCAAATTTGGTAGATTATGATGCTCTATTATTTTGTTTCTCATTGATTAACTGCATGTTTGGATTGCTCAAATTTATTTGTTAAGAAGTTCAATAACTTCTTAGCTCACAGGCTTGATTACTTATTTGCTATGTTCATGTCATTTTTGGCTAAAAACTATTTTAAATCCTTAGCCCCTGATAATGTGTTCAACTGACTTATAAAATGAGTATTTTATTTTTTACGTTAAACATCTTATTTCTCTAATCAAAGAAGGGGAAAAAATAAAAATTAAAAACGAAGGGGATCACTTATATGAGTTATTTTTATAATCAATGACTAGTGAAATCCATAAAAATTATTTTTTTTGTCACTGTTTTAATTTGAGTTGAGAGAAGAAAATACTTTGGTAGTAGCTTATCTTATGTAGTTATGACTTTTTGTTTTATTGGTTTATACTAATTCTAAGATGTTCTTTTATTCTATTTTGCAATTACGATACATATTTAATTTACCTTAGTTTATAGCATTACTTTTTTTAGCTCTACCGTCTATGTTGCTTAATGAGCTTGTAAAATAGAAGCACTCAATTGTAATCTTATGTTAGTCTCAAGCTCTTAAATTTCTTAGATTGTAATCTTTGCAATGCAATAGTTCAATATTTTGTATATTGTTGTCATTATAACTTTTATATAATGCAATATTAACAAGAGTGATACAATTTCTATTTCTTGTGATATCAACTTATTCGAAAATCAATGTGGCAATAATTCAAACCATCCCCGTAGTGACAATAAAATAATAAAGATTGATAGAGTGGGAGAAGTTACTATAATAGACAAGGTGAATGTAGGTCAACAGTTTGGAATTGAAATGGGATTTCTAATAAAGAAAATGAAAGTGACTACAAAAATGGAAATGCAATCATTGTGACAAGTTGGGAAGCAAAAAACTGTAACATCTTAATGGGCAGGCATTTCATGATTCATCATTACAAAAAAGCTAATCATGAGAGGAAAAAAGCATAAACACTTTGATCCAATCACTGGGAACCTTAAGAAGAATGGATTAATTGTACCATTAGCTTTGATCATAATAGGATAAAAAAATATTTTTGCTATGATGATCATTGTAAATGAGCACCCATTCATGATGTTTGAAGATTTATAGTTTGACATTCTAATGATATCAATATATTTAAACTATCACAATATTTCTAGATTCACCTTTGAAGAAAAGTGTATTAGGGTTTTGGAATCCATGAAAGAGAAACCTGAGAATTTAATGTAAGTTAAAAAGAATTCCTCGTTAAGGGCTAAAACTCAAACCAAATGGAAGGATAAACGTTCCTCACCAAACATGATGAAGGTATGATTGACAATTTCAATCAAGGTTTATTAATGATATAGATCTGCTGCACATAAGGTCAATGATTTCTGAGGCTATTAATGAATTTTACAATTCATTGATCTTTAAAAAAGGTTAGTGAAGTCACCCTGGAATCTAGATAATGAAACAATTAATGAATTAGCTGCTAAAAATTTGCAGTCATTATTTAGGAGTCAGATTATCAGAATCTGGGATTTTTTTTTTCATTTTCATATTGTGATGCTCATATTATAAATTTAATGGTTCATGATGGTTTCAAAAAAAAATAGAAAAGTAATTGAGAAGGATGATACAGACATTTACAATTCCAACAAATTTAATGAATTAATGATAAGCTCGTTAAAGTATGTCGTTGTGTTCTCTATATATTAGGATGAATTAATGATAAGGTCGTTAAACCCCACTTACACTATCACTAACATCAAGCTAGCAATGAAAGTAACGAAGAAGTACGAAATGCTTTGTACAAACAAGTGAGCTAGCAATTTGAGCATTAGACCTTACAAAACTACATTGTTCAAAGTTTACACTTCCACATATCCAGCCAAACGCAGAGAAACTGGCATTAGTGGCCTTGTTCATGTTTCCAATTGTCAAAAATGTGTTCTAGTGCCACCGCTTCAATTATATGTTTCTGATAAACAGATTGAATATGAATGCTACATTTATAGAGTTATTATTGCTAATAAGCTGAATGTGGAAAAGTATCCTTGTTCAAAACAGGAATTTAGCTAGTGTTATTGCATATCGAGGTATGAGGTTTGCATCCAATCTGACCAAATAAAATAGATTAAACAAAAGTTGAGTTGACCTACAAGGTTTTTTATACTCCTTTACCAAAATTAGGGTCAAATGCTAAATAAACCAGCAATATATTATGCTCTTCTTCGCCCCAAACTCCCTACCAAGTGATACAAAATCAAATGACCAACATATACAAGTGATTAATGTTGTTGTGGCTCCTAGGAACTCAAAAACCTTGCCAAATGTTTGGGGAAAAAAAACCTATTTTGCAGCACCAGTTTATGTTTAGGGTGGGCAATTGCACGCCCTGAAAATTGAGATTTTGCCCACACCTGAAAATTGAGACTTCTCTATATATGTAGTAAAGTTTTATATTTTTCATTATCCAGATTAGGCAATTTAGTACATTTGCAAACCCTAGCTAGATCTCGCCCATGTTCATACTATCAAAATTCAGGCATAAGNGAAAGTTGAGATTTTGCCCACCCCTGAAAATTGAGACTTCTCTATACATGTAGTAAAGTTTGATATTTTTCATTATCCAGATTAGGCAATTTAGTACATTTGCAAACCCTAGTTAGATCTCGCCCATGTTCATACTATCAAAATTCAGGCATAAAAAAAAAAAAGTAAAAGTTGATTTCTAAACTACTAAGAAGAAAAGGGAGATGATGAGAATGTTGAATGAAAAGCAAGAAGCCTTTGTCATTCAATGAATTCTTACATCACAAGCATTTGACNTCAGGCATAAAAAAAAAAGTAAAAGTTGATTTCTAAACTATCTAAGAAGAAAAGGGAGATGATGAGAATGTTGAATGAAAAACAAGAAGCCTTTGTCATTCAATGAATTCTTACATCACAAGCATTTGATGATTAATGTCGGCTGCACACCACATTTACCAAATAGTCAGGCAAATCCGATGTCCGATGGTGTCAAAAAAAAATTTTTNGACGATTAATGTCGGCTGCACACCACATTTACCAAATAGTCAGGCAAATCCGATGTCCGATGGTGTCAAAAATTAANTGATTAATGTCGGCTGCACACCACATTTACCAAATAGTCAGGCAAATCCGATGTCCGATGGTGTCAAAAAAATAAAAATAAAACTTTTGAAAAATAGAACCACACATAACAAAAATTCTAACCAAACAGAGGAAACNAATTAGAACCACACATAACACAAATTCTAACCAAACAGAGGAAATAACCTCCATAGCTTCAGGAAAAAAAAATCGCAGAGATTACTTGGAGAAGAATGGTAAGACGACCGAGAGGAGCCGTGCAGGTCTTGCTGACGACCCCGGCAAGACCTCCGGCGAGAAGATGCGACAGAGCCCCAACTTGTGGCTGCTGCTCGAGCTGCGAGTGGCGCTGTGCGGAATACTTTCGCGCGGCAGCACCGTTCACGGCAAGCTCACCGGCGGCCGTTTTGGCGGCGGATGCCGCACAGCTATGGACAGCGCCGAAACTCCTCTGCCCTCCTCCTTCCACCACCATCCCTACCCGCGCCTCGGTTTGCATCGCCCTCCTTCCAAATCTGAATAACCCCGCCGCAAACCCTACGACTAAAATTTGCACCAAATCAAAGCAGATCCCTAACTATTCTGGAGCCCTCGCACCCNAAACCCTACGACTAAAATTTGCACCAAATCAAACCAGATCCCTAACTATTCTGGAGCCCTCGCACCTCGCACTTTTCGATTCCAAGACGCGCCCTCTGCGGAGTATTTTGGAGCTTATTAGCCGCAGTCTGCCATTAGCTTTGAAGGGTTATAAATAATTTGCATATCTTAATTATTTATTTATTATAATAACTAAGAAGTATTATTTCCTTTTTTTTTTTTTCCTTTAACATCTCGAAACTGTATTTTGGTTGACATTTTCTCCAGCATCAAAATAGGGGTGGTTGCGACATTTTAGCCTGCATCGAAAGCTCACGTGATGGAAATCATCAGTCTATATTTAAATAAAATTGTTTCTTTTAATGAAGGGCTCGTTCAAGGGCAGTTTATAAGTGCGTGCGACGTTTTCAAAACGTCGTTTCACCGTTTGGAAAACACGTTTCGATAGCTTATCCGAAAACGAGATTGTATTTTTACACTAAACGCAGCATTTCAGGATAAACTGTTTATTAAGCACAAGCTGCCCCAAACGCATCATAAATTTCGAATTAATGGTGATAAGAAAAGTATCAATTATTGTAGTTGATAAAAATATCAATATATTAAAGTCCAACGTTATTTAACTTTGTGGATATTTAGAATTGAGTTCATGATTATTTATATTGTATTGATTCAATCTTAAAACTATATTTGCTTGATTATGCTTAATATATAAACACGATCACCATGATAAGTTGTCTCAAAAAAAAATTTTGAGTAGTTTTTTATATCGAAGAGCATTAATTTATGGGTTATTTGATTTAGTCCAAGATGGTTTGAATTACTAATACATGAATGTAAAATTTTGATTGTTTGATTTTAAAAAAAATAAATGTAATGTGAAATTGTAATGAATTTCAAATGTAACATTTAATTTCTTTTTTGGCGTATTTCAAATCTCTTAGATTTGAGCAATGTCTGGATGCACTATATTCTGTGTAACACAATCATCGGCCAGCACAGTCACTAAAAATATGTAATCAATCCTTGTGTTATTGTAGAGAATGTTATATCAGGACTCCTAACACAGTTTGCGTTCAGAGTTTAATGATGGGGCGTCATGTGTCAAGTGTCCTCCACCCTAATACATTGATATTGGTCGCAGTTAAAAACGGTGGAGCCCGCTTGACACGTGGCGCCCCACCATTAGACTTCGAATATATCAGTTGTCCTGATGTAACATTTTTTTCTTCATTGTTCAAGAGTTTTATACTATTTTTTCTTTTTAGTGTGTACAACGAATATATATATATAAATAATACATTTTATGCATATGAATAACAAAATTTATTGAAATACATCACATTTATTTTTTACTATATTTTTTTGCGTTTCATTTACCTTTTTAGCAAATTAAATAACCCTTAAATTATTATTATTATTTTGGCTGTTCTATAGTTGCCACGTGTGCTTGCGGTTTGTACAGGGAATGCTATATGCTATCCTGCACCGAGTTATTAGACATGCCTTCATCGAAAATTAGTAACAGCTGCAAGCTGTTGATGAGGATCAGTATGATCATTATGGTGTTCGTGCAGGATAACGGACCGGAATAAACCCTNGCTGTTCTGTAGTTGCCACGTGTGCTTGCGGTTTGTACAGGGAATGCTATATGCTATCCTGCACCGAGTCATCAGAGATGCGTTCATCGAATCTTAGTAACAGCTTGCAAGCTGTTGAATCGTTGATGAGGATCATTATGATCATTATTGTGCTCATGCAGGATAACGGACCGGAATAAACCCTAAAAAAAGGGAATATCCGCGGTGGAATCCGAATGTTCTCCGGCTGGCGCGAATAAAAATAACGGTGGAACCGACCAAATTTAAACTCAATAAATATAAATTTTCTTAATTATTTTACAAGTTACCTTCTGGCAAAGCTGTTTTTTCATGGCTTGCAAAAATATTTACATATATACCATTTAATATATATTTATTTACATATTTATCACCTAATACTTTAGTCATTGGAGTTGTTTTTAGGACATTTACATAGCTTCCACCCAAATTTTATGTATTTACATATCTAACACAAGAACTTATCTATATTATAATTATCCACTCAAATAAGTTTTAAAAATAATAAAATTTATTATTATCTAAATGCATGCAAATATAAATATAAAAAGAATGCCAATAAATATTTTTTAATTAATTAACTATTTTGAGCTAAAATAAGATGCTCTTGTTTAGATTATTTTTAAGTCTAGCTGAAAAAATATTATTTGTGTTCAGGTCACTTGTCTTATAAATGAATCGAATTAGATTATTTGTGACGAAGAGCTTTTTTGACAACCCAATAATCACTTGTGCTCGACTGAAAAATGATAATAATCATCAATTTAAAGACATTTGAATATGTAGCACACAATTGCTACATATTTACAATTTGAGGAACAAAATTAAAGAGAGCTCTTGTTGAATATCCTATGATGCATCAAAGGAAATTATTATCACATGTATAATCATGACAATAAATTTCATGAAAAACAAGAAAGGGTTGTGAAAAAAGATGGCAATAAAGTGAAAAATTGGATAAAGAAAAATCACAAACCAGAAAAGAACAGCGGAAACTCACAGATTTACATGGTTTGGCAAATTGCTTACGTCCACGGAGTTGCAGAGGATTTTATTAGCTTGAGGATTACACCTGTCGACCACCTGGATGATTACAAGAAATAACTCTCTTCACATCTCTCTCTCTTCCTCTCTCTCTCTCCTCGAGCCACATGAGACTCTCTCTCTCTCTCTCTTCCTCTCTCTCTCTCTTGAGCCACGGGAGAAAAAGATGGAAAAAAGACAAATCCAAGACAAAAGAAAAGCAAATCCTTTTACTTCCATGCTGCTTCAGCCGAAGGGAGAGATAATCTCATGGGCTTTGCAATTAGCTTATTTATAATAAGCTAGCAAAGCCCATTTAAGGAAGAAACTGTTGTACGCGCAGAAAGGTTTATGCAGTACGTGGGACTTGGTTTGCAGGTAAAGCACATGGTGGGATTCTCCTTTTGTTGCAGGCGGGAGATTAAATTTGGGAAGAGATGATTAAGAAGTAATTTAATTAATTTACTAATAGATCAGTGGAACATGCTCCACTAAACGCAACAATTCTCTCACTTGGAGACTGAGACATGGATTGCATTATCTACTGTCGGCGTCTCCCTTTTTTTTCAAACGTGATATCCTCCATATCTGCAACTCAAAGTCATTATCTTCAAGCTACAAGACCGGTTGAAGTTGAGCACAACTTCAGCTTCTCAAGAGTCACCCTTAGTTGAAATATCACCGTCAACATAGCTTTGTACCTCCAAGCTCTTTCATGTGTTACTACTGTTTCTGCTTACAACTCCCACTGCATGGACAATATCCTGTCTCTGCTGAAAGTCTTGTTAAATAAGTCCAGTCATGCACCTCTAACTGTCATCCAACACAATCTTCACCCGGTATACTTATTTGTTGTGTAATGTCTTATTCTCTGGTGAATGTTCTGTCAGCTCTCAAGTCTGATTTCTTAGCAGGGGATCTGTCTCCTTTTTCTTGGTCAGCTCCTACTTACAAATTTTCATCTTGCAAGATTTCTTCACAGCTTTGTGGTTCTCCACCATCTGTCTGTATAAGATCGGTTTCCTGCACTTGGCGCTCTACAACATTTCAAGAAATTGACCTTCTTCTACTTCCTCATAATGCACCTCTGACTCATGTTTCCACACTTGAGTAAATTTGTAGTCATATATAGTGTGTCAGTTTTTTTACCCCAACCCAGTACTAATGCTCCTTTGGTAACTTTCCATGTGCTAACTAAGAACACCACTGAATGACCACCCTAATTGAGCTGCCCAACAGAAATGAGGTTTCTCTTTAACTTAGAAACGTGTATGACCTTTTGCAAAGTTCATTTGCTCTGGTTAGGGAATGCAATATCAATGTTTCCCATTGCCACTACGTTCATAGTTTTTCCATCAGCTAGATATACCTTCTCAAAGTTACCTGCAACATAGTTCCACATTAACTACGGGTGGGAAGATGTATGACACGAAGCCACTGAATTTAGTATCCAGTCATCAACATAATTGTGAATTGCCAGTATTAGTGCATCATGTATCTCTTCAGTTACCACATTTGTGCTATCATTCTCATTCTTCTTGGGATTCTTGTAGTTTCTTTTTATGTGGCCCGCCTTACCATAATTCCAGCAGATTGCCTACTTACCAAACTTTGATTTTGATCTTCCTCTATTTGAGCTCATGTCAAGTGATCTCCCTCTGTAATCAACATTCAATGTTGAACTCGAACCCGAGGTCTCGCCAGAATCTTTCCTGTGCTCCTCCTCAGCCAAAATCAAATCATAAATATCATCATGTTTTAGTTTAAATTTATCTTTAGAACTGCTAACTGTCATCTTCATGGCTTCCCAGCTATTTGGTAATGAAACCAACAAAATCAGTGCTCGTATCTCATCATCAAAGTCAATTTCAACAGATGATAATTGATTTATGATAGTATTGAAATCATTAAGGTGTTAAACAACATACACACCTTCTGTCATCTTCAAGTTGAATAACTTTTTCATCAAGTGCATCTTGTTATTTACAGATGGCTTTTCATACATACCTAAAAAAGTAGCCATGAGATCTGCAGTAGTCCTCTTCTTGATGACGTTGTGGGCAATCGATCTCGACATGATTAATCGAATAACCCCTAGAACCTATCGGTTCAAAAGATTTCATTCTGCCACATCCATCTTTTTCGGCTTCTTTCCCAATAACAGAAGATGAAGTTTTTTCCCAACAGATTGTTGTGTTAGACTTAAAACCCAAGGAAAGAAAATTTTGGGTCCGGCGCCTAAGCTTCAGACCATCTGCACAGCTTGACGCCTAGGAACCAAAACCCGCGCCTAAGCGCTGGTTTACCTGAACCTGCTGAAAATCAACTTTTTCACAATTTAAGCTGAACCCACAACATTGCTAACGCTTAAGCTTCTTATTTTTCTTATTTTTCGTGAAAACCAGTCCTAGGGTGCTTCATAGAGCTCAAATCTTCAAGTTTCTTGGCTCAAAAACACCAAATTTCATCTTCTTGAGATTAAATCAACATTTTGGTATAGTTATTTTGTGATTTCACCATGAGTTTTTCATACATTGAGTTGAAACCAAAAGTATTTGATTTAGTGGTGAAAAATTCTTGGATCTAAGCTTTGTTAGCTTGTAAAAGCTTATAGGAAGCCTATTTTCTTAATTTTGAAATTTATTGGAATCTTTATTCAAATTTATTTTAGATGGCTCCTAAGACAAAGAGAGGAAGAAGAAAAGAATCCTATGACGGTGCCAAATATGTCAGCGTAAATGCACAAATTCGCTATAACGAATTTGCTTCTTCAAGAAAATTTATTACAGAGTGAAGTTTTTATAGACTTGGTGGAGCTATAGAGAATGATGTGCCTCATCAATGGAAGAGTTTTTGTTACTTTATTGATGTTTCCATCATCATTGTGGTTCGACAGTTTTATGTAAATTTATCTGAAGCAGATGACGATGAAGTGTTTGTTCGAGGAACATGAGTTGAGTTTACTGCTCAGAGGATTAATGTGATATATGGTTTACCACCTGAACTTGATTGTTTCTATTCATAGTTCATTCCATATGAGTCAGAGTTGGATCAGATAGTGGCATATTTGACTGATGGGCGTAGAGCCTGAAAGATTCAAAATGATCGTAAGGTAAAATTTTCTTCTTCCAAGCTCAATGCCACTTCGAAGGCATGACATTATTGCATTTTTTCTTGCCTCCTTCCTTTGAATCATTTAAGTGAAGTGACTAGAGAAAGGGCTACTTCAAATTACTGCATTCAAGAAAGAAAACTTATAGATGTGGGTACTCTTATTTATGATGCTATTAGTTCTTCTACGAGAGCTATTACGACTTCAGGTCTAAGATTTTCATTTTTGATTTTTACTATTTGTAAAGACTCTATAGTTAAGTTTGAACATTGGGAAGAGCAATTGAAGCCACTTAAGCCAATTGAAAAGGCTAATGTTGATGTATATGGATGACCTAGGGTCTGTTTGGGAAAGCTGTAGCTTATTGAATAATCTGCTGATAAGCTAGGTGCGGTAGCTATTAAAATTTTTTTATTTTTTTTGGAAAAGCTAGACCGCAGCCAGGAAGCTGCCACCACACCTAGACAGGTGTGGTGTGAAAATGCTATTTTTTGAGTTTAGAAAACGCATAAACTGTCAAAATGCAGTTTTCCCAACCAGCTCAGGTGCATTTTCAAAATGCTACCTCACCAAATAAGCTGCCCCAAACGGGCCCCTAGAGATAGAGTTCAAGGTGCACCTTCTGCTTATACTTCCAGGCCTTCTATTTCTAGACCTCCTACTTCCACTGCTACTGAGCCTCCATCTGGATTTTGGGTTGTGTTGAGTAAAAGATATTTGGAACACCAAAATAATTTGTTCTTGATACAGTGTAGTATGGAAGATATGGAAAACAAATTTGATCATATGATTTATTTTGTTAGAAGGAAAAGTGATTATGATGGTTATGATAAGACATTGGTAAAATTCATGAAGGGAGACCATATAGTCGAATTTCCTACATACCCTCGATTTACACCTTTTGAAGGCCAGAGATCAAAGGATGAAGATATTCCCTTAGATTCTGATGATGATGATGATGAAGAAGAAGAGGATTATACTTTATTTTTTATTTTATAGTAGTTATGATTTTTAGATCTTTCATGTTGGACTATTTATGTATATTT
Organism: Phalaenopsis hybrid cultivar; assembly: GCA_002079205.1. NCBI lineage: Eukaryota > Viridiplantae > Streptophyta > Magnoliopsida > Asparagales > Orchidaceae > Phalaenopsis > Phalaenopsis hybrid cultivar. The sequence goes on along the minus strand of JXCR01126101.1, from coordinate 91,760 downwards.
TATAGCTCTGTACTTTTATTTTCACTGCTACTTTTGTTACTTTTTTGCTTAGAACTGGATATGTGTTAGAGATGTCTTTTACATTACAAATTTTCATGATATATATGTTTTTAATTTAAATTTTCTACTACTCTGCACTTGTTTTTATTAAATGTGCCTGTACTATTCTCCTGTTCAGAAATTTCTATTTTTTTTCATGCTTATTATAAACTTAATTGTCTTAAACTAATTTAAAATTTAAGTTTAAGGGAATGGGGAAAATTTTTAAAACTAAAACTTATTTGTCCTAAGTAAAATATATTTTCAAATTTTATTTTAATATAACCTGTGGTATGTTGAGATAGCTTGAGATAATTATATTTTTTAGTTTATAAGTAATTTAATAAACTTAAGTAAAATTTTTAATAATAAGATTAATTCTAGATTTGAGATATTTAGTATAGGAGTATAAAATTCTACTTTTACTATTTAAAATAAAGAAAATTTGTATTTTTTGGAATGTTAAAGATTATGGCTTTTTATTTAGAAAGAAAGAATTGAGACTTTGTAAAAAATCTTTTTCAAGTCTAATACACATTTAATCAAGTAAGGAAATATGAAAAAATTTAAACTTTAAGAAGAGGATGGTGGTGTTCAAAATCATTAAATGCTATCCAGATATAGTAATCATGACATGACGAAAAAAAAAGAAAAAAAAAAGAAGAAAGAAAAAGAAAAGAAAAACAAAAAGGAAAATAAATGTGAGGAGAAACTTGGGAAAATACATAATAAAAAATTGATTTCAGTTAAATCATCTTAAAGGAAAATGACTTAATTACATTTCTAAACTTATTTATGAAATATTAGCTTCCTTACTAGTAAAGTTCTCATGATATTCTTCTACATGTACTTTTTCTAAGTATTTTTAATATGACAAATTACAATTATTCTTAAAACAAATAGAAAATCAGAATTCTTACACTTAATTACTAATTTTTTTTTACATTCTAATTTTAACCTATGTTATTAAAAATCTTTCTAAAGTTTCACTATTGCATTTATAAAACAAAAATTATAGAAGTCTTTAAGTCAACTCACTTCCATAAGTTATACTTATATATATAGTAAGAAATGTTACTTCAGGACAAGTAACATTTAAGTTTGGGAGAATTGATCCACCTTAAAATTACCTATTTTTTATTTATATTTAATGCTCACTTTTTTAAGATTATTCTTTAATGAAGAGTATTTTTATTTTTGTGTTTGCAGACACAAGAAAAGGAGTTTAAGAGTAAAAAATAACAAAAATAAATAAATAAATCAAAATGGGCTAAATTCAAGAAAGACATCAAACCAGCCGAACTGGCGCCTAGGTGTCAGGATCTGGCCCCTAAGCGCCAGATGCAAAAATTCGCTGGCGCCTACGTGCCAGGCTCCACAGTTATCTTCTAGATGATTCATTAAATAAGGCTAAATTTTGAAGAGATGTCTGAGAAACCCTTGGTCATTTTTGAAGCTCTATAAATATATATTAATTCCAAGAGGCTAAGGGGTCGGATCTATAAAGTCTCATAGTGTGTGAGTGTGTTAAGTGTGTGAGAAGTTTTCTTTATGAGTCTTTGTTATTTCTAGAGTTTGTGAGTATTGTCCGTGCTGTTGGAGTCAGGGAAGTCAGAGAACTTCAAATGAGTGCTTGGGGAAACATTCCAGATAAGTATTTGTATCTTTGTCCTTAAGTTTTGTACTCTGGATTAAAGTTTTATAAATATATTTTGTTTTGTTATCCCCATGCTTCGTAAGTAATTTTATTTTCTTTCTTCTTGCAATATGAAGTAATTAAGTAAGTGATATTGATTTTGTTTAGAACTTCTTTTATTCCTTAAAATTGTGATGATATTTTTACCGATCATTCATTTACTTTACAAATTGATCACTTGTATTGTTAGAACCTGTTGAGGAACTTATAGACCCACAAGGGTTAAGATTTCTTGACTTGTAAGTATCACATTCTACTTTGGAAAGAGTTGTCACGATCGTTTAAAAGAGGTGTAAATAGATAGGGAGATAAGATTTGACGAGCGTAGAATTGATGTTTCTAGAGTGACAAACTAAATTCTTTTATCAATCTGGTCTAGAGATTGGAACTAAGGGTGACTGATAGGTCTCTAGAGAGGGTACGGTGGGTAATCTAGAAGTGAGAGACTAGAACCTACCCAGCACTACTATACATGCCGACATCAACCTTACATTAGCCAATGTTCTTCGCACAGTTTGAAAGAAACTAAAGAAATATGTATGCTCCTATTTGTCAAAATACCACATCTTAAGTTTCTAAATAAATTTTGAAATCCTACACTAATTATGAATTATTTGCAAGGAGAATATCTCTTTTCGTCTATTATCTAAGTTATTACATTTACTTTTATTTGTAAATTGAAAAATTTAATAAACTTAATTTTCATCTTTAGATAGTTGTTGCAATCTTAAGTAAAATTTTCTTAAAGTCAAAATTTTTTTATTTCATTTTATTGTTTACTTATTTTCGGCTTCATCGTAGGATTGTTACTAGGGTTTTTAAAAAAAACTATATTACTTAAAACGATATGTATACTTGCGTAGTATCCCTAGTGAGAAAACTATTTCTTTAATCATATTACATTTGTTCTCACTAGCCGTTAAAAATAATTTGGGTCAAGTTTTTGACATATTAAAGAACATAAATATATGTGGAATTGCGGGTCGGGCCAATAAACTATAACTAAATAAGAAATGATATATATAGATATATTAATAGTTATAGAAATTTGTATAATAGGAAGTGAATGTAAAACTATTTTGTTTAAAAAACTTTTCCAAGTAATTTTTAAAATATCATAAATGACTTTCTTACACCAAATTTCTAATAAATTATTGTCTATATAGACTTTGAATTAGCATCCAAATATTCAAAAAAACATTTTGTACTTCTTAAGACATTTAAATAGTTACTTAAAATCTCTGCCCAAAAATAAAAAAAAATGAAACTATTTCAAACTAAAGTTAGGTTTCTGTGACATAATATTATAAATTGAACAAACATTCTCCATGATAGAAGTATCAAATTTTCCTAAAAATTTTCCAACTGGATCTCTCAACTATGTAGATGCTAAAAGCTAAATAATTTTCTTGGGTTTCTAAACGGTGTAGTTTACTTCTACGAATAAGTAAAAATCAACACTTTAATTCCTTTCATGGCTTAGGCAAAACTCAGTTACTTTAGTCCAATGATCATACTATAGATAACTCTATGCAAAATCATAAATAAGAAGAGTCAGAATTCTTCCTTCTTTAACCACGAATGATAATAAGATGCACAAAATTACTTAATATGAGTGCTCAAAGTTATTGATGTTGAGGCTTCTCACGTTTACCTTTTAGAAATCCTACCACAATACTTCCAACAAAAATGCCAAGTGTTGTATAAGGAAGAAAGAAACATTTTATATTCTTAAATAGTTTACTAAATTTCAATATTATGTAACATTAAATTTAGTATGCACTGACTGCTGAGTGAATATATATGCATCGTCTTATAGTTTTTATCTATTTTCTTAATCCTAAAATTTCTACAAGTTGGCAATTTTGATGAAAATAAAATTGTCAATTAAAAAAAAATAAGTCATGAAAAACTCTCCGTACCATCAATTGACAATATCTAATAAAAGATCTGCAAAGAAAAAAATTCTAACCAATATCATAGGTATCTAGGGGTGTAAACGAGCCGAACATGAGCGAGCCCAGGCTCAGCTCGTGTTCGGCTCGTTTATATTTCGAGCTCAAAAATTGTGTTCGTGTTCGTCTCGTTTGCTTAACGAGCCGAACAAGAGCCATTCACGAACAAAGAGTCGTTTTGACAACCTAAACATGTAGCCATAAGATGTTAAGGATTGTAGCAAGATTTAAAACATCATTTGAATCTAAATTAATAATTTTTATCTTATTTTCTTCATTAATACTTTTAATTGATTACAAATCTTTGTGGCCTTGTAGTCNCCCTCCCTCTCCCTTCCTCTCTCTCTCCCTCTCTCTCTCTTGAGCCACCTGAGAAAAAGATGGAAAAAAGACAAATCCAAGACAAAAGAAAAGCAAATCATTTTTACTTCATTTTACTTCCATGCTGCTTCAGCTGAAGGGAGAGATAATCTCATGGACTTTGCATTAGCTTATTTATAATAAGCTAGCAAAGTCCATTTAAGGAAGAAAATGTTGTACGCGGAGAAAGGTTTATGCGGTACGTGGGACTTGATTTGCAGGCAAAGCACATGGTGGGATTCTCCTTTTGCTGCAGGCGGGAGATTAAATTTGGGAAGATATTTGATTAAGAAGTAATTTAATTAATTTGCTAATAGATCATTGGAACAAGCTCCACTAAACGCAACAATTCTCCCACTTGGAGACTGAGACATTGACTGCATTACCTACTGTCGGCGTCTCCCTTTTTTTCAAACGTTATATTTTTCCGCATCTGCAACTCAAAGTCATTGTCTTCAAACTAGAAGACCAGTTGAAGTTGAGCACAACTTCAGTTTCTCAAGAGTCACCCTTAGTTGAAATATCACCGTCAAACATAACTTTGTACCTCCAAGCTTTTTCCTGTGTTACTTCTGTTTCTGCTTACAAATCCCACTGCATGGGCAATATACTGCCTCTGCTGAAAGTCTTGTTAAATAAGTTCAGTCATGCACCTCTTACTGCCATCGAACACAATCTTCACCCGGTATACTTATTTGTTGTGCAATGTCTTATTCGCTGGTGAAAGTTATGTCAGCTCTCAAGTCTGATTCCTTAGCAGGGGATCTGACTCCTTCTTGGTCAGCTCCCACTTGCAAAATTTCATCTTGCAAAATTTCTTCACAGCTTTGTGGTTCTCCACCATCTGTCTGTATAAGATCTGGTTTTCCTGCCTTTAGCGCCTTGCAACTTTTCAAGAAATTGACCTTCTTCTGTTTCCTCATAATGCACATTTGACTCATGTTTCCATGTTTGAGTAAATTTGTAGTCATATATAGTGTGTCAGTTTTTGTACCTCGACCCAGTACTAATGCTCATTTGGTAACTTTCCATGTGCTAACAGAGAACACTACTGAATGACCACCGTAATTGAGTTGCCCAACAGAAGTGAGGTTTCTCATTAACTCAAAAACGTGTATGACCTTTTGCAAAGTCCATTTGCGCTGGTTAGGGAATGCAATATCAATGACTCCCATCCCCACTACGTTCAGAGTTTTTCCATCAACTAGATATACCTTCTCAAAGTTACCTGCAACATAGTTCTGCATTAACTACGGGTGGGAAGATGTATGACAGGAAGCCACTGAAGTCAGTATCCAGTCATCAACATAACTGTGAATTGTCAGTATTAGTACATCATGTATCTCTTCAGTTACCACATTTGCGCTATCATTCTCATTTTTCTTAGGATTCCTGTAGTTTCTTTTTATGTGGTCAGCCTTGCCATAATTCCAGCAGGTTGCTTGCTTACCAAACTTTGATTTTGATCTTCCTCTATTTTGAGTTCATGTTATGTGATCTCTCTATGTAATCAACATTCAATGTTGAACTCGAACCCGAGGTCTCGCCAGAATCTTTCCTGCGCTCCTCCTCAGCCAAAATCAAATTACAAATATCATCATGTTTCAATTTAAATTTACCTTTAGAACTGCTAACTGTCTTCCTCATGGCTTCCCAGCTATTTGACAATGAAGCCAACAAAATCAGCACTGGTATCTCATCATCAAAATCAATTTCAACAGACGATAATTGATTTATGATAGTAATGAAATCATTAAGGTGTTGAGCAACATACACACCTTCTGTCATCTTCAAGTTGAATAACTTTTTCATCAAGTGCACCATGTTATTTACAGATGGCTTTTCATACATACTTGAAAAAGTATTCATGAGATCTGTAGTAGTCCTCTTCTTGATGACCTTGTGGGCAACTGATCTCGACAGGGTTAATCGAATAACCCCTAAAACCTGTCGGTTCAACAGATTTCATTCTTCCACATCCATCTTTTTTTACTTCTTTCCCAATAACAGAAGATGAAGTTTCTTCCCAACAGATTATTGTGTTAGGCTTAAAACCCATGGAAAGAAAATTTTGGGTATGGCGCCTAGGCTTCAAACCATCTGCACAGCTTGATGCCTAGGCATCAAAACCCGCGCCTAGGCGATGGTTTACCTGAACCGGCTGAAAATCAACTTTTTGGCAATTTAAGCTGAACCCACAACATTGCTGACGCTCAAGCTTCTTATTTTTCCTATTTTTCGTGAAAATCAGTCCTAGGGTGCTTCATAAAGCTCAAATCTTCAAATTTCTTGGCTCAAAAACACCAAATTTCATCTTCTTGAGATTAAATCTACATTTTGGTATAGTTATTTTGTGATTTCATAATGAGTTTTTCATACATTGAGTTGAGACCAAAAATATACAAAAAGTATTTGATTTAGTGGTGAAAAAGCCATGGATCTAAGCTTTGTTAGCTTGTAAAAGCTTGTAGGAAGCCTATTTTCTTAATTTTGAAATTTATTGGATTTTTTCTTTAAATTTATTTTAGATGGCTCCTAAGACAAAGAGAGGAAGAAGAAAAGAATCCTATGACGGTGCCAAATATGTCAGCGTAAATGCACAAACTTCTTCAAGAAAATTTATTACAGAGTGAAGTTTTTATAGACCTGATGGAGCTATAGAGAATGTTGTGCCTCATCAATGGAAGAGTTTATGTTACTTTATTGATGTTTCCATCATCATTGTGGTTCGACAGTTTTATGTAAATTTACCTGAAGCAGATGACGATGAAGTGTTTGTTCGAGGAAGAGGAGTTGAGTTTACTGCTGAGAGGATTAATGTGATATATGGTTTACCACCTGAGCTTGATTGTTTCTATTCAGAGTTCATTCCATATGAGTCAGAGTTTGATCAGATAGTGGCATATTTGACTGATGGGCGTAGAGCCTGAAAGATTCAAAATGATCGTAAGGTAAATTTTTCTTCTTCTAAGCTCAATGACACTTCGAAGGCATGACATTATTGTATTTGTTCTCGCCTCCTTCCTTTGAATCACTTAAGTGAAGTGACTTGAGAAAGAGTTATTTCAAATTACTGCATTCAAGAAAGAAATCCTATAGATGTGGGTGCTCTTATTTATGATGTTATTAGTTCTTCTACGAGAGCTAGTACGACTTCAGGCCCAAGATTTTCATTTTTGATATTTACTATTTGTAAAGACTTTAGAGTTAAGTTTGAACATTGGGAAGAGCAGTTGAAGCCACTTAAGCCAATTGAAAAGGCTAATGTTGATGTATATGGACGACCTAGGGTCTGTTTGGGGCAGCTGTAGCTTATTGAATAATCTGTTGATAAGCTGATTAAAAATAATCTGCTTATAAGTTAGGTGCGGTAGCTATTAAAAATTTTTATTTTTTTGGAAAAGCCAGAACGCAACCAGAAAGCTGCCACCACACATTTGTGGTGTGAAAAAGTTGTTTTCAGCGTTTAGAAAACGCATAAGCTGCCAAAATGCAGTTTACTCAAACAACTCATGTGTGTTTTCAAAACGTCATCATACCAAATAAGCTGACCCAAACTGTCCCCTAGAGATAGAGTTCGAGGTGCACCTTCTGCTCCTACTTCTAGGCCTTCTATTTCTAGACCTTCTACTTCCACTACTACTGAGCCTCCATCTGGATTCTAGGTTGTGTTGAGTAAAAGATATTTGGAACACCATAATAATTTGTTCTTGATGCAGTGTAGTATGGAAGATATGGAAAATAAATTTGATCATATGATTTATTTTGTTAGAAGGAAAAGTGATTATGATGTTGATTATGATAAGACATTGGTAAAATTCATGAAGGGAGACCATATAGTCGAATTCCTTACATACCCTCGATTTACACCTTTTGAAGGCTCGAGATCAATGGATGAAGATTTTCCCTTAGATTCTGATGATGATGATGAAGAAGAAGAGGATTATACTTTATTTTTTATTCTGTAGTAGTTATGATTTTTAGATCTTTCTGATGTTGGACTATTTATGTATATTTTATAGCTCTGTACTTTTATTTTCACTGCTACTTTTGTTACTTTTTTGCTTAGAACTGGATATGTGTTAGAGAAGTCTTTTACATTACAAATTTTCATGATATATCTGTTTTTAATTTAAATTTTCTACTACTCTGCACTTGTTTTTATTAAATGTACATGTACTATTCTCCTGTTTAGAAATTTCTATTTTTTTCATGCTTATTATAAACTTCATTGTCTTAAACTAATTTAAAATTTAAGTTTGAAGGAATGGAGAAAATTTTCAAAACTAAGATTTATCTGTCTTAAGTAAAATATATTTTCAAATTTTATTTTAATATAACCTGTGGTATGTTAAGATAGCTTGAGACAACTATATTTTTTAGTTTATAAGTAATTTAATAAACTTAAGTAAAATTTTTAACAATAATATTAATTCTTGATTTGAGATATTTAGTATAAGAGTATAAAATTTTACTTTTACTATTTAAAATAAAGAAATTTATATTTTTGGGAATGTTAAAGATCATGGCTTTTTATTTAAAAAGAAAGAATTTAGACTTTGTAAAAAATCTTTTTCAAGTCTAATACACATTTAATGAAGGAAATATGAAAAATTTTTAACTTTAAGAAGAGGATGGTGGTGTTCAAAATCATTAAATGAGTCTTATTTCTAGGGGACAGTTTGGGTCTTGTACGTGCTGTTGGAGAGGATCATTATATGAAAAATTTTTAACTTTAAGAAGAGGACAGTTCTAGGAAAAATCAAATAAAGTCTCATAGTGTGTGAGTGTGTTAAGTGTGTGAGAAGTTTTCTTTATGAGTTTTATTTATTTCTGGAGTTTATGAGTCTTGTACATGCTGTTGGAGTCAGAGAAGTCAGAGAACTTCAAATGAGTGCTTGGGAAAATATTCCAGATAAATATTTGTATCTTTGTCCTTAAGTTTTGTACTCTGGATTAAAGTTTTATAAATATTTTTTTTTGTTATCCCCATGCTTCGTGAGTAGTTTTCTTTTCTTTCTCCTTGCAATATGAAGTAATTAAGTAAGTGATTTTGATTTTGCTTAGAACTTCTTTTATTCCTTAAAATTGTGATGATACTTTACAAATTGACCACTTGTATTGTTAGAACCTGTTGAGGAACTTATAGACCTAAAATGGCTAAGATTTCTTGACTTGTAAGTATCACATTCTACTTTGGAAAGAGTGGTCACGATTGTTTACAGAGGGATGTAAATAGATAGGGAGATAAGATTTGATGGGCGTAGAATTGATGTTTCTAGAGTGACAGACTAGATTCTTTTATCAATTTGGTCTAGAGATTGGAATTAAGGGTGACTAGTAGGTTCTCTAGAGAGGGTACGGTGGGTAATCTAGAAGTGAAAGACTATAACCTACCCAACACTACTATACATGCCGGCATCAACCTTACATTAGCCAATGTTCTTTGCACAGTTTGAAAAGAAACTAAAGAAATAGATATGCTCCTATTTGTCACAATATCACATTTTAAGTTTCTAAATAAATTTTGAAATCCTACACTGATTATGAATTATTTGCAAGGAGAATGTTTCTTTTCGTCTAATTTCTCAGTTATTACATTTACTTTTATTTGCAAATTGTACAATTTAATAAACTTAATTTTCATCTTTAGATAGTTGCTGCAATCTTAAGTAAAGTTTTCTTAAAGTCAAAATTTTTTTATTTCATTTTATTGTTTACTTATTTTCGGCTTCATCGTAGGATTGTTACTAGGGTTTTTAAATGAAACTATATTACTTGAAACGATATGTATACTTGCGTCGTATCCTTAGTGAGAAAACTATTTCTTTAATCATATTACATTTGTTCTCACTAGCCGCNTTCTTTACCAAGAGACACACCTCTTCACTTCAAAAAACTCCAACTTCCGGTATATGAGCCATACCTAACAGGTTCTCCACCATTAGACTCTGAATGCATCAGGTGTCCTAATGTAATATTTTTTTTCTTCATTATTCAATAGTTTTATACTATTTTTTCTTTTTAGTGTGTACAACGAATATATATATAAATAATACATTTTATGCTTATGAATAACAAAATTTATTTGAAATACATCATATTTATTTTTACTATATTTTTTGCGTTTCATTTACCTCTTTAGCAAATTAAATAACCCTTAAATTATTATTATTATTTTGGCTGTTCTATAGTTGCCACGTGTGCTTGCGGTTTGTACAGGGAATGCTATATGCTATCCTGCACCGAGTCATTAGGGATACGTTCATCGAGAATTAGTAACAGCTGCAAGCTGTTGATGAGGATCATTATGATCATTATGGTGCTCGTGCAGGATAACGGACCGGAATAAACCCTAAAAAAGGGAATATCCGCCGTGGAATCCGAATGTTCTCCGGCTGGCGCGAATAAAAATAACGGTGGAACCGACCAAATTTAAACTCAATAAATATAAATTTTCATAATTATTTTACAAATTACCTTCCGGCAAAGCTGTTTTTTCATGGATTTATAGAGCTTCTCAATAAATCAAATTTCAACAGGGCAAAGATATTTACATATATACCATTTAATATATTTTTATTTACATATTTATCACCTAATACTTTAGTCATTGGACTTGTTTTTAGGACATTTACATAGCTTCCACCCAAATTTTATGTATTTACATAACTTATCTATATTATAATTATCCACTCAAATAAGTTTTAAAAATAATAAAATTTATTATTTTCTAAATACATGCAAATATAAATATAAAAGAATGTCAATAAATATTTTTTTAATTAATCAACTATTTCGAGCTAAAATAAGATGCTCTTGTTTAGCTTATTTTTAAATCAAGCTCAAAAATATTGTTTGTGTTCAGCTCACTTGCCTTATAAATGAATTGAGCTTGATTATTTGTGAATGACGAGCTTTTTTTACAGACCGATCATCACTGTGCTCGACCGAAAAATGATAATAGTCATCAATTTAAAGGCATTTGAATACGTGGCACACAATTGCTATACATTTACAATTTGAGGAACAAAATTAAAGAGAGCTTCTATTGAATACACTATGATGCATCAAAGGAAGTCATTATCACATGTATAATCATGACAATAAATTTCATGAACAATAAGAAAGAGTTGTGAAAAAATGACGGCAATAAAACAAAAAACTGGATCGAGAAAAATCGCGAACCAGAAAAAACTGCGAAAACACACAGATTTATGTGGTTTTGCAAACTGCCTACGTCTACAGAATTGCAGAGGATTTTATTAGTTTGAGGATTACACATGTCGATCACCTGGATGATTACAAGAAATAACTCTCTCTCCCTCTCTCTCTCTCTCTCTCTCTCTCTCTCTCTCTCTCTCTCTCTCTCTCTCNCTCTCTCTCTCTCTCTCTCTCTCTCTCTCTCTCTCTCTCTCTCTCTCTCTCTCTTCCTCCTGAGCCACGTGAGAAAAAGATGGAAAAAAGACAAATCCAAGACAAAAGCAAATCTTTTTTACTTCCATTTACTTCCATGCTGCTTCAGCCGAAGGGAGAGATAATCTCATGGGTTTTGCAATTAGCTTATTTAAAATAAGCTAGCAAAGCCCATTTAAGAAAGAAATTGTTGTACGCGGAGAAATGTTTACGCGGTACGTGGGACTTGGTTTGCGAGCAAAGCACATGGTCGGATTCTCCTTTTGCTGCAGGCGAGAGATTAAATTTGGGAAGAGATCTTATTAAGAAGCAATTTAATTAATTTGCTAATAGATCATTGGAACAAGCTCCACTAAACGCAACAATTCTCTTACTTGGAGACTAGGACACTGACTGCATTATCTACTGCCGGCGTCGTCTTTTTTTTCAAACGTGATATCCTCCAGCTCTACAACTCAAAGCTCTTGTTTTTAAGCTAGAATACTAGTTGAAATTGAGTACAACTTCAACTTCTCAAGAGTAACACCCTTAGTTGAAATATCATCGTCAACATAACTTTGTATCTTCAAGCTCTTTCCTAGGTTACTTCTATTTCTACTTACAACTCTCACTGTATGGGCAATATCCTGCCTTTCCTGAAAGTCTTGTTAAATAAGTCCAGTCATGCACCTCTTACTGCCATATAACACAGTCTTCACCCGGTACACCTATTTGTTGTGCAATGTCTTCTTCTATGGTGAAAGTTCTGTCAACTCTCAAGTCTGATTCTTTGGCACGGGATCTGTCTTCTCCTTCTTGGCAAGCTCGCACTTGCTCGAATTTTCATCTTGCAAGATTTTTTCACAATCTTGTGGTTCTCCACCATCTGTCTGTATAAGGTCTGGTTTTCCTGCCTTTGGCGCTATGCAACTTTTCAAGAAATTGACTTTCTTCTGCTTCCTCATAATGCACCTTTGACTCATATGTCCACACCTGAATAAACATGTAGTCTTATATAGTATGTCAGTTTTCTTACCCCGACCCAGTACTAATGCTCTTTTTGTAACTTTCCATGTACTAATTGAGAACACTTCTGAATGACCGCCCTCATTGAGATGTTCAACAGAAATGAGGTTTTTCTTTAACTCAGTAACGTGTATGACCTTTTGCAAAGTTCAGCTCTGGTTAGGGAATGCAATATCAATGTCTCTCATCCCCACTACGTTCAGAGCTTTTCCATCAGCTAGATATACCTTTTCAAAGTTAACTGAAACATAGTTCCACATTAACTTTGGGTGGGAAGATATATGAAAGGAAGTCACTGAATTTAGTATCCAGTCATCAACATAACTGTGAACTGTCAGTAATAGTGCATCATGTATCTCTTCAATTACCACATTTGTACTATCATTCTCATTCTTTTTAGGATTTCTGCAGTTTTTTTTTTATGTGGCCAGTCTTAAAATAATTCCAGCAGGTTGTCTGCTGGCCAGACTTTGATTTTGATCTTCCCCTGTTTGAGTTCTTGTCATGTGACCTCCCTCTGTAATCAACATTCAATGTCGAACTCGAACCCGAGGTCTTGCCAGAATCTTTCCTGCGCTCCTCCTCAGCCAATATCAAATCAAAAATATTATTATATTTCAATTTAGATTTACCTGCAGATCTGCTAACTGTCATCCTCATGACTTCCCAGCTATTTGAAAAAAAAGCCAACAAAATCAGCGCACGTATCTCATCATCAAAATCAATTTCAACAAACGACAATTGATTTGTGATAGTATTGAAATCATTAAGGTGTTAAGCAACAAACACACCTTATATCATCTTCAAGTTAAATAACTTTTTTATCAAGTGCACCTTGCTATTTACAGATGGCTTTTCATACATACCTAAAAAAGCCGCCATGAGATATGTAGTAGTTTGTTTCTTAATGACGTTGTGGACAACCGATCTCGATAGGGTTATTCGAATCACCCCCAGAATCTGTCGGTTCAACAGATTTTCGTTCTGCCACATCCATCTTTTTTGGTTTCTTTCCTAATAACGGAAGATGAAGTTTCTTCCCAACAAATTATTGTGTTAGACTTAAAATCCAAGGAAAGAAAATTTTTGGGTTTGGATCCTAAGCTTCAGACCATCTGCACAGCTTGACGACTAGGCACCAAAACCTGTGCCTAAGCGCTGGTTTACCTGAACCGGCTGAAAATCAACTTTTTTGCTATTTAAGCTGAACCGACAACATTGCTGACACTCAAGCTTCTTATTTTTCCTATTTTTCGTGAAAACCAGCCCTAGGGTGCTTCATAGAGCTCAAATTTTCAAGTTTCTTGGCTCAAAAACACCAAATTTTATCTTCTTGAGATTAAATCTACATTTTAGCATAGTTATTTTGTAATTTCACAATGAGTTTTTCATACATTGAGTTGAGACCAAAAATATACAAAAGTATTTGATTTAGTGGTGAAAAATTCATGGATCCATGCTTTGTTAGCTTGTAGGAAGCATATTTTCTTAAGTTTAAAATTTATTGGAATTTTTATTCAAATTTATTTTAGATGGCTTTTATGATAAAGAGAGAAAGAAGAAAAGAATCCTATGTCGGTGCCAAATATGTCAACGTAAATGCACAAATTTGTAACAAATTTGCTTATTTGTAACAAATTTGCTTCTTCAAGAAAATTTATTACAGAGTGAAGTTTTTATAAACCTGGTGGAGCTATAGAGAATGTTGTGCCTCATCAATGGAAGAGTTTCTGTTACTTTATTGATGTTGCCATCATCATTGTGGTTCGAGAGTTTTTTGTAAATTTACTTGAAGCAGATGACGATGAAGTCTTTGTTCGAGGAAGAGGAGTTGAGTTTACTGATGAGAGGATTAATGTGATATATGATTTACCACCTGAGCTTGATTGTTTCTATTCAGAGTTCATTCCATATGATTTAGAGTTGGATCAGATAGTGGCATATTTGACTGATGGGCGTAGAGCCTGGAAGATTCGAAATGATCGTAAGGTAAATTTTTCTTCTTCCAAGCTCAATGCCACTTCGAAGGCATGAAATTATTGAATTTTTTCTCGTCTCCTTCCTTTGAATCATTTAAGTGAAGTGACTAGAGAAAGAGCTATTTTAAATTACTGCATTCAAGAAAGAAAACCTATAGATGCGGGTGCTCTTAAATATGATGCTATTAGTACTTCCACGAGAGCTAGTACAACTTCAGGTCTAAGATTTTCATTTTTGATATTTACTATTTGTAAAGAGTTTAGAGTTAAGTTTGAACATTGAGATGAGCAGTTGAAGCCACTTAAGCCAATTGGGAAGGCTAATGTTGATGTATATGGACGACCTAGGATCTGTTTGGGGCAGCTGCAGCTTATTGAATAATCTGCTGATAAGCTGATTAAAAATAATTTTTCTGATAAGCTAGGTGCGGTAGCTATTAAAATTTTTTATTTTTTTGGAAAAGCCAGACCGCAGCAGAAAGCAGCCACCGCACCTAGACAGGTGCGGTGTGAAAACACTATTTTCATAGTTTAGAAAACACATAAGCTGCCAAAATGCAGTTTACCCAAACAGCTCAAGTGCGTTTTCAAAACGCCACCGCACCAAATAAGCTGCCCCAAACAGACCCCTAGAGATACAGTTGAAGGCGCACCTTCTGCTTCTACTTCTAGGCTTTCTATTTCTAGACCTTCTACTTCCACTGCTACTGAGCCTCCATCTGGATTCTGGGTTGTGTTGAGTAAAAGATATTTGGAACACCATAATAATTTGTTCTTGATGCAGTGTAGTATGGAAGAT
Organism: Phalaenopsis hybrid cultivar; assembly: GCA_002079205.1. NCBI lineage: Eukaryota > Viridiplantae > Streptophyta > Magnoliopsida > Asparagales > Orchidaceae > Phalaenopsis > Phalaenopsis hybrid cultivar. Next base: position 76,511 of record JXCR01126101.1, on the reverse strand, counting down.
ATGGAAAATAAATTTGATCATATGATTTATTTTGTTAGAAGGAAAAGTGATTATGATGTTGATTATGATAAGACATTGGTAAAATTCATGAAGGGAGACCATATAGTTGAATTTCCTACATGCCCTCGATTTACACCTTTTGAAGGCTCGAGATCAATGGATGAAGATATTCCCTTAGATTCTGATGATGATGATGATGAAGAAGAGGATTATACTTTATTTTTTATTCTGTAGTAGTTATGATTTTTAGATCTTTCTCATGTTGGACTATTTATGTATGTTTTATAGCTCTGTACTTTTATTTTCACTGCTACTTTTGTTACTTTTTTATTTAGAACTGGATATGTGTTAGATAAGTCTTTTATGTTACAAATTTTCATGATATATTTGTTTTTAATTTAAATTTTCTACTACTTCGCACTTGTTTTTATTAAATGTACCTGTACTATTCTCCTGTTTAGAAATTTCTATTTTTTTTCATGCTTATTATAAACTTAATTGTCTTAAACTAATTTAAAATTTAAGTTTGAGGGAATGGAGAAAAATTTTAAAACTAAAACTTATTTGTCCTAAGTAAAATATATTTTTAAATTATATTTTAATATAACTTGTGGTATGTTGAGATAGCTTGAGATAACTATATTTTTTAGTTTATAAGTAATTTTATAAACTTAAGTAAAAATTTTTAATAATAAGATTAATTCTGGATTTGAGATATTTAGTATAAGAGTATAAAATTTTACTTTTACTATTTAAAATAAAGAAATTTGTATTTTTTTGGAATGTTAAAGATCTTGCCTTTTTATTTAAAAAGAAAGAATTGAGACTTTATAAAAAATCTTTTTCAAGTCTAATACACATTTAATCAAGTAAGGAAATATGAAAAATTTTTAACTTTAAGAAGAGGATGGTGGTGTTCAAAATCATTAAATGCTATCCAGATATAATAATCATGACATGACGAAAAAAAAGAAAAAAGTAAAAAAAGAAGAAAGAAAAAGAAAAGAAAAACAAAAAAGAAAATAAATGTGAGGAGAAATTGGGGAAAATACATAATAAAAATTTGACTTCACTTAAATCATCTTAAAGAAAAGGGACTTAATTACATTTCTAAACTTATTTATGAAATATTAGCTCCTTACTAGTAAAGTTCTCATGATATTCTTTTACATGTACTTTTTCTAAGTATTTTTAATATGACAATTTACAATTATTCTTGAAATAAATAGAAAATCAGAATTCTTAAACTTAATTACTAATTTTTTTTACATTTTAATTTTAACCTATGTTATTAAAAATCTTTCTAAAGTTTCACTATTGCATTTATAAAACAAAAACTATAGTATTCTTTAAGTCAACTCACTTCCATAAGTTATACTTTTCATATATATAATACGAAATGTTACTTCTGGACAAGTAACATTTAAGTTTGGGAGAATTGATCCACCTTAAAATTACCTATTTTTTATTTATATTTTATGCTCAATTTTTTAAGATTATTCTTTAATGAAGGGTATTTTTATGTTTGTGTTTGCAGACACAAGAAAAGGAGTTTAGAGTAAAAAGGACAAAAATAAATAAATAAATCAAAATGGGCTAAATTCAAGAAAAATATCAAACCAGCTGAACTGGCGCCTAGGTGTCAGAATCTGACCCCAAGGTGCAAGATGCAAAAATTTGTTGGCGCCGAATTGCCTAGGCTCCACGGTTATCTTCTAGAAGATTCATTGAATGAGGCTAAATTTTGAAAAGATGTCTGAAGCAAACTTTGGTCATTTTTGAAGCTCTATAAATATATATTAATTCCAAGAGGCTAAGGGGTCGGATATATAGAGTCTTATAGTGTGTGAGTGTGTTAAGTGTGTGAGAAGTTTTCTTTATGAGTCTTTGTTATTTCTGGAGTTTGTGAGTCTTATACGTGCTGTTGGAGTCAGAGAAGTTAGAGAACTTCAAATGAGTGCTTGAGGAAACATTTCAGAGAAGTATTTGTATCTTTGTCCTTAAGTTTTGAACTCTAGATTGAAGTTTTATAAATATGTTTTGTTTTGTTATCCCCATGCTTCGTGAGTAGTTTTCTTTTCTTTCTCCTTGCAATATGAAGTAATTAAGTAAGTGATTTTGATTTTGTTTAGAACTTCTTTTATTCCTTAAAATTGTGATGATATTTTTGCCGATCCTTCATTTACTTTACAAATTGTTCACTTGTATTGTCAGAACCTGTTGAGGAACTTATAGACCCGAAAGGGCTAAGATTTCTTGACTTGCAAGTATCACATTCTACTTTGGAAAGAGTGGTCGTGATTGTTTAAAGGGGGTGCAAATAGATTGGGAGATAAGATTTGGTGAGCGTAGAATTGATGTTTCTAGAGTGACAAACTAGATTCTTTAATCAATTTGGTCTAGAGCTTGGAACTAAGGGTGACTGGTAGGTCCTCTAGAGAGGGCACGGTGGGCAATATAGAAGTGAGAGACTAGAACCTACCCAACACTATTATACATGCCGACATCAACCTTACATTAGCCAATGTTCTTTGCACAATTTGAAACAAACTAAAGAAATAGGTATGCTCCTATTTGTCACAATACTACATTTTAAGTTTCTAAATAAATTTTGAAATCCTACACTGATTATGAATTATTTGCAAGGAGAATGTCTCTTTTCGTCTATTGTCTAAGTTATTACATTTACTTTTATTTACAAATTGTAAAATTTAATAAACTTAATTTTCATATTTAGATAGTTGCTGCAATCTTAAGTAAAGTTTTCTTAAAGTCAAAATTTTTTTATTTCATTTTATTGTTTACTTATTTTCGGCTTCCTCGTAGGATTGTTACTGATATTCTTAAAAAAAACTATATTACTTGAAACGATATGTATACTTGCGTAGTATTCGTAGTGAGAAAACTATTTCTTTAATCATTTTACATTTGTTCTCACTAGCTGCTAAATATAATTTGAGTCAAGTTTTTGGCATATTAAGGAGCATAAATATCTGCGTAATTGCTAGTCGGGTCAATAAACATAACTAAATAAGAAATGATATATATAGATGTATTAATAGTTATAGAAATTTGTACAATAGGAAGTGAATGTAAAACTATTTTGCTTAAAAAAATTTCCAAGTAATTTTTAAAATATCAAAAATGATTTTCTTACACCAAATTTCTAATAAATTATTGTCTACATAGATTTTGAATTAGCATCCGAATATTCAAAAGAACATTTTGTACTTCTTAAAGCATTTAAATAGTTACTTAAAATCTCTGCCCAAAAAAAAAAAAAAAATGAAACTATTTCAAACTAAAATTAGTTTTCTGCGACATAATATTATAAATTGGACAAATATTCTCCATGATAGAAGTATTGATTTTTCCTAAAAATTTTCCAACTGGATCTCTCAACTATGTAGATGCTAAAAGCTAAATAATTTTCTTGGGTTTCTAAACGGTGTAGTTTATATCTAAGAATAAGTAAAANAATGGAAGAATCAAGGCTCCTCCATTGCTCCTCCGCAATCTATTTCCACTGAACCAGCAGCCACCCCGACCCTCCTCTGCACACTCTTATATGAATATCTTCTCGCCACAAACAGATACACACACAAGTTGGCCCCATTAATNGTAGTATTTCAAGTCAAAACGAGCCGAACACGAATTTGTTTGTGTTGTTTGTGTTCGGCTAGTTAACTTAGCGAACGAGCCGAACACGAGCTTCTTAACGAACCGAACACGAGCCGTTTTGACTGCCCTATAGGTATCATCATTGGCTTAGCCAAAAAAAAAAAAAAACCTACCACTTTAACATAAAAAAATATACATACATTTTAGTAAAGCCAACTAATTATATTAAGTCAAATGTTAAAAATATCCTCAAAATCAATTCAGAAAATTATGACACAAAGTTTCACGATTCAATTAGCCTTTAACAATGGAAGAATCAAGGCTCCTCCATTGCTCCTCCGCAATCTATTTCCACTGAACCAGCAGCCACCCCGACCCTCCTCTGCACACTCTTATATGAATAACTTCTCGCCACAAACAGATACACACACAAGTTGACCCCATTAACCGCAGCCAGCAACCAGTAAAATAAATCCAACCTACTATCGTTCAACTCCTTGGCAAACCAACTCCCCTTCCCCGTCTTCCCTGTCACATGATCAACCAAAGTTATTACAGCACTACTCAAAAAGCTCCCAGCCCCAATCACACTAAGATAAAGAGCAATGCCAATACTCTTCATACTATCCGGCATTTGATCGTAGAAATATTCCTGAAGCCCAACAATGGTGAACCCATCACCCAATCCTAATACCATGAACTGCGGCACTAGCCAGAAGACGCTCATTGACAAGGTCGTAGCTTGCTCTGCTTCCGCCACCCGCAATCGCTTCCTCTCTACTATGGCCGCCACCACCATTGNGGCACCCCGACCCTCCTCTGCACACTCTTATATGAATATCTTCTCGCCACAAACAGATACACACACAAGTTGACCCCATTAATCGCAGCCAGCAACCAGTAGAATAAATCCAACCTACTATCGTTCAACTCCTTGGCAAACCAACTGCCCTTCCCCGTCTTCCCCGTCACATGATCAACCAAAGTTATTACAAAACTACTCAAAAAGCTCCCAGCCCCAATCACACTAAGATAAAGCGCAATCCCAATACTCTTCATACTATCCGGCATTTGATCGTAGAAGTATTCCTGAAGCCCAACAATGGTGAACCCATCACCCAATCCTAATACCATGAACTGCGGCACTAGCCAGAAGACGCTCATTGACAAGGTCATAGCTTGCTCTGCTTCCGCCACCCGCAATCGCTTCCTCTCTACTATGGCCGCCGTCACCATTCCCACGATCGAGAACGCCATCCCTGTCCCGATCCGCTTCAAAAGGCTAATACCCCGTTCGTTACCGGTGGCTCTTTGCAGGAATGGGACGAGCAGCTTCTCGTAGAAAGCAACTGAAATGATCATTGCAACTGCGCCGAGGGCGTATACAGAGGCGGGTGGAATTTCAAAACCGGCGGCGAGCTTTCGGTTCATTGTGCTGCCCTGCTTTATGAAAAAGGTCGATGTTTGCGCCACNGGACGAGCAGCTTCTCGTAGAAAGCAACTGAAATGATCATTGCAACTGCGCCGAGGGCGTATACAGAGGCGGATGGAATTTCAAAACCGGCGGCGAGCTTTCGGTTCATTGTGCTGCCCTGTTTTATGAAAAAGGTCGATGTTTGCGCCACGCATATGCCAAAGGGGAGGGAGGTGAGCCATATAGGAACCACGGAAAGCACCAGCTTCAGCTCTTCTACCTGCGTTATCGTCGCGATACGCCTTTTGCTTTGTTGATGCTTCTCAAAAATGGCAGCTTTGTCTAAAAAACGAAACTTGTCGGTGTGGCGGAGGAACCTGTTAGAATTCTGAATCTCGTAGAGTTGGTCGGCGGTGGAGGGAAGAGAAAGGTGTCTGTTGGCGACGGCGGCGGCGAAGGTATGAAACAGGGGAGTGAGGGGGCTGCCTTGGGGGATTCGGAAACGGTAGAAGGGACGGCCAAGAAGGAAGATGAGGAGGCTGAGCAGCATGATGAAGGTGAGGATGATGGTAGCTAGGCCGTATCCAAGCGTGTCTTCGAGGTAGACAATTACGGTGACGCCGAGGAGTAGGCCGGAACAAAGGCCGAGGTTCCACCAGTTGAAAAATGAGAGTTTTAAGCGGCGTTCGGTGGGATGGTCGTCGTCGAATTGGTCGGCACCGAAGCTCTCCAGGCTTGGTTTGTGGCCGCCGGTGCCGATGGAGATTAAGTACATGGCAGTGAAGAAGATCGTAGTGTGTAGTTTCAGGGAGGTGTTGGGCTTCAGGCCTGGGACTAGTTGGGACATGGTTAGGAGCGAGAGACCCTGTGGCAATTGCCAAGACACTAGTTTCAACAAAGTATTAATTGAAAATTTATATATCTGTCACATAAATGTAAACATTTAGCATAAAAGATTTAATATTTATATTTATAATATTTTAATGCCATAAACTTATATAGTTTCATTAACTCATTATTTAGCCGTATTAATACAGAATTTCAAGGTCGTCTCACACCTGTTTGAAAAAAAGATATATATTTGCTCTTCAATATTTTGTTGAAATAAAATTTTGAAAAAAATTTAGTGTCTTGACCCAAAAAAATTTCTACCTAATTATTTCTCATTATCAAAAACTGCTAAACTTAATAATACATAGTATTGATATTAATTCATATTCTCTAATAAAAAAAATATTGCGTTCAGAGTCAGGGCACAAATAGAGTTCGGACGACGCGATTCACCGAAGGAGCGGAAGAGAAAAAGAAACTCCAGAGACACTATTTTCTCTTATTAATGAAGCTAATGGAAATAATTTGAATGAAAATATTTCAAATAAAATTTTACAAAATTCAGCAGAGTTATTGAGATATTCTTCGTATTGGAAAAAAAAAAAAACAAAGAAAATAATAAAATCTAAATAAATTATTTTTTCGCAAAAAAAAAAAAAAAAAATGCATGGTACTTTTAAATCAGGTTTGAATCCAAACGTCTTATATCCCATGTCCTAAAACAACAAAACAACTAAAGATTAGTAGAGAAAAAGATTGGTAGATTGAGAGATTAAAAAAAAAAAAACAATAAAACTAACTTAAAAATTTCACAATTAAGTATCATTTAAACTATTTAAAAANCATACCAGAACATAGAGGAGAGATGAAAAGAGAACAGTGGCGAAGCGACCGAGATAGGCATCCGCTACAAATCCTCCTACGGGAGCCAGAAGCGTCGTAACCCCCAGCCAGCAGTTTGCGCTCTTAGCCGCATCCTTCACCTCATAGCGCAAGAACTTGGTTAAGTATATTATCAAGTTGACCGACAATCCGAAGTAGCTAAGCCTCTCACTGAACTCAATCGCTGCAGCCACACGCCAAACCAAATTGTTAATTAATATCTCCTTCTATCTATACACTTCACATAAAAATCAGTTATTTATATACCTATTATGAAAAGAGAAGCCTTCCATACACCAGTAGAGGATCTAATAGGAGTTCTCCCCTTATAATCGATGGAAGAATCGTGGACCCATTCGTCCTCATCGCCTCTTCCCTTCTCCATTTAGTACAGAGCAGTGCAGAGTGGAGGAACAAAAGAGAAAAAAAAAAGGAGTCTTTAAGTTGAGAGCTAGTGTGGTCTGAGAGGCTGAGGACATCCATGGCTGCTTTATAATACTCCTAAAAGAAGGCGTGACAAATTATCTTGCACTATGTTAGTGCATGGATTTATTTCTCCATCGTTTCCTCTAAAGAAAAAGTAAACGAAAAAACAAAAACAACTTTTTTCGCTCCTTTAAAACGTTTTTGCAGAGAGATGTAAATGTTCCAGAGTTCTTTCTTGAAGATAACGTGAAGCCAGTTCTTTAAGAGAAAAAAGAAAGATTGGCATTCTGTGTTTTTAGCGGCGATTCTCTTCAGAGAGAAAGACGATCGTGCTTCCCCATATAAGCATCCATGAGGGGATAATAGCGTTGGACCACATCGTACAATTGATGGCTTCTGAATTCTGAGCCGATAGAGAAAGAGAATAAAGGCTCAGCTTCACAGGTTTGAAGATTTGTTTTGAGTTCACACAGTGTTAATAGTATAGGAAATGTGATTGAAGAGAAATATTATTGTAATTTCTTTTTGAAGGAGAAATTTTTTCATGAATGTATATAAAAGAATTAATTGTGCAATTTTGATTGATGCTATATATTTAGGGGCTGAATTAGGAGCGTTTTTTCGGTCAGGAGACCTGAAGGTCTACATTGTACGCTGACCAATAAAATTTTGCCGCGTGGAAAATGTGGGACCCGCTTGTCCACGTAATTAAAAAAAGAATTTGCTGAAGGCCGATCCGGCTCGATGTACTAGCCCGCGTCTCTTCGAGTACCCTGCATTTTAGAATGTCGAGAAAGACGATTCGAAAAGACAGAGGTTGAGCAGCCAATGAAGTCAAAGAAGCAGAGGAAGAAGAAGGAGGCGAAGAGGATGAAGAAGGGCATGGAAGGGGAAAACTTGTCCTGGTTTTTGTCATCGTTTTATTCTCAGGTTGTTTTTAGGTTATTAGTTTGATTACTATTAGGTTATTCTTGAGTTACTCCGAAGCGTAGTACTTATTGACAGCTATTCCATGTTATTCATGTGTTATTTTTAAATTATTCTTAGGTTATTTGTAAGTTAGGCATATCTTATTCGCTGATTAAACTTGGGTTATTTTTAGATTATTTGTAGGTTATTTTTTAGGTTATTCGTAGGTTATTCTTGGGTTATTTTTAAGTTAACTTGTGGGTAATTTTTAAGTTAACTTGTGGGTTATTTTTAGTTTATTCTCAGATTATTCCTGGATTATTTTTAGTGTATTGTTTTGTTAATTTTGAAGTAATGCGTAGATTATTTTTAAGTTATGAGTAGGTTATTACTAGATTATTCCTGACTGATTTTGAAGATATTTTTAAGTTATTTTTAGGTTATTCCTAGGTTATTCCTGGGTTATTTTTAAGTTATTTGCAGGTTTATGCGCATGTTATTCATTGGTTATTCCTAGGGTATTTTTAGGTTATGCCAGGTTATTCGTAGGTTATTTGTACGTTATTTTTAGTGTATTGTTTTGTTAATTCTGAAGTAATGCGTATGTTTTTTTTAAGTTATGAGTAGGTTATTACTAGGTTATTCTTGACTGATTTTGAAGATATTTTTAAGTTATTTTTAGGTTATTCCTAGGTTATTCCTGGGTTATTTTTAAGTTATTTGCAGGTATATGCGCAGGTTATTTATTGGTTATTCCTAGGGTATTTTTAGGTTATGCCAGGTTATTCGTAGGTTATTTGTACGTTATTTTTAGTGTATTGTTTTGTTAATTCTGAAGTAATGCGTATGTTTTTTTTTAAGTTATGAGTAGGTTATTACTAGGTTATTCCTGTCTGATTTTGAGGATATTTTTAAGTTATTTTTAGGTTATTCCTAGGTTATTCCTGGGTAATTTTTAAGTTATTTTCAGGTTTATGCACATGTTATTCATAGGTTATTCCTAGAGAGGTTATGCCAGGTCATTCGTAGGTTTTATTTGTACGTTATTTTTAGTGTATTGTTTTGTTAATTCTGAAGTAATGCGTAGGTTTTTTCTTAAGTTATGAGTAGGTTATTACTAGGTTATTCCTGACTGATTTTGATGATATTTTTAAGTTATTTTTAGGTTATTCCTAGGTTATTCCTGGGTTATTTTTAAGTTATTTGTAGGTTTATGCGCATGTTATTCATAGGTTATTTCTAGGGTATTTTTAGGTTATGCATAGGTTATTTGTAGGTTATTTGTACGTTATTTTTAGTGTATTATTTTGTTAATTTTGAAGTAATGCGTAGGTTATTTTTTAAGTTATGAGTAGGTTATTACTAGGTTATTCTTGACTTATTTTGAGGATATTTTAAAGTTATTTTTAGGTTATTCCTAGGTTATTCCTGGGTTATTTTTAAGTTATTTTCATGTTTATGCACATGTTATTCATAGGTTATTCCTAGGGTATTTTTAGGTTATGCATAGGTTATTCGTAGGTTATTCCACAGATATTTTTAAGGTATTGTTTTGTTAATTTTTAGGTTCTGCATATGTTATTCGTAGGTTATTATTCCATTATTAATAATAGTATTAATAACATGCATCTTATTCCTGTATATTGATGACTAACATTCTTTGTTTATTCCAGTGTTAATAACATGCATCTTATTCCTATATGTTGATGAATAAACAGTCAATGAATTATAGATGCCGACCATCAGCAGTTAGAGAGGTGTTGGATAAGGTTAGGCCAATTGTTGATCGGGAGACGTGATCAACTCTGGAAAGAATGAAGATTAATCAATTTTTTGATCTGCCCACCTATCCTCAAGATCACATCCTAACTATGCACATATTGAATTGTTGGGATATGAATAGATTGGCTTTCAGATTGGGGGGGAAAGAGCTAAGTTTTGATGCAGACCAAGTTGCTTTGTTGATTGGCATGCCCAATAGAGGTCCTACAACAACTTGGGCTAAAAAACTCGTCAATGACGTAGATGCAAGGCGGGCAAAGAGTGAACTATTGGAGAGTTCATCTGGTAGTCTTGATAAACTTATTATTAAATTTTTGTTGTCTAATTTATTGTTTCCTTTCAGTAATTTTAGTGTACCAACTGGGCTCTATTCATTTGCTGAGAATGTAGATAGTTTTTCTTCATTTAATTGGGCTGCAACAGTATGTGACCACCTAATTGAGCAGGTCAATGCTTGCGCCATGAAAAAAAGGATGAGTCAGCCATTGGGATAGATGAACGGGTTTGTTTTTCTTCTAACGGTTAGTATATTGCTCAACCTCAATCAGAAAAAGCTTTTTTCATCTTGTTTGGGTTATATTAATTTCTGATTTATTAATCGTGTTTATGCAGCTGTGGTTTTATGAGCGCACACTTGTGATAGACCCGACTCATCCTGACGCCAGACCTCGTATGTTGAGGTGGCCAATAAATACAGGGTGGAACCCTCCGAAGATCCATTTCATCTTTAAGCAGCTTAGTCCTGTACAGGTAAATGATATTAATGTCTATTTTAAGTTCAGAATTATGTTTAGTATTTTTCCATCTTATTTAATTCTTATGATGAATGTTTTTTGCAGGTTCTTGATTCTTTTGTTGATTTAATAGACGAGGAGCATAGTTTACTTGCCCCTTTAGCTGGCCTACTCTCGTCTTCTGCAAAGTCAATTGGAGAACCCAAAATTCACACTCACCAAACAACACCAGAGTCTCATAGTGATATTCCTTTTGTACATACGTGCAGCATCCCGCCACCCACACAGTCACATTTGGGTTTAGAAGAGATATGACAAACTCTGAGGGAGCAACAACAAATTTTAGTTCAATTGAAGGATTCAGTAAATAACCTAAGATTTTTTTTGAAGTATACACTTATGGAGGTGAAGACCGACATCAACGAAATAAATAGAAAAATAAATAAAGTTCCAATGGAATCTCCTGTAGGTTTTAAATTTACTGGGAAGAAAGATAGCCCAGAAAAGGAAGAAGAACCACCTGCTCATATTGAGCAAGCGTCGGAACAAGAGTGGGGACCCAATATTCTTGAAGCAGAACAGTCGATAGGTAGAATGACTGCCTTTGATGAAGCTACACCTGAACCTGGAGAAGGCATCCTTAAAGACCTAATTGGTAGCTTAGTCTGAAGGATCAAGTCCAGAGGACCGAGGAAAAAGAGGATGGTTAGTTCTCCATTTATTGTTGTAAAGAGAAAGAAGCTGGAAGAAGTTTCATCCTCGAATATAGATGATTTAGTACAGAATATTTATGAGTCTTCCATGCCGATTACCATACCATCTCCACGGCTCGATGAAGCTAGGGAAAAGGAGGCAGAAGAAGCTTGAGAGGAGGTACAGCCGGGCGCAATTGTTCCATATGAAGGTGCCCTCCCTTGTTCAGCCATAGAGTTCCCCAGCAGAGAACTACTACCATCACACATGCAACATGTGATCGATAACTATTTAAGAATGCACAAAGAAAGGTATGTACAAAACAGAACATTTTTTCTGTCAATTGCTTATTAAATCTAATAAATATTGTTCAATCAATTTGTAGGGATGACATAATAATTGCTCAGGGTCACATTCATATTAGTCAAATTGACCTGGAAGCACTTTGGGATAATAAAAAAATAGGGATAGAACATGTAGATTTGTTTGCCAGTGGATTAGATAACCGTCGACGTCAGTCCCCTGATTGTTTTAGACCCTATTTGTACGTCTCTTTGGCACATTGGGTAAGTAATAAATTTCCATTAAGTTTAGATATGAAATAGGTTCATGCTCCTTTAAAATTCATTTATTATGTATATGAAGGGGTTTAAAGACCATCCTCTACGAGATATTTTAGTTTCAATTGCTAATAATAGGCATTGGACTCTACTTGTTGGGAACCAGAAGGACCACAAGTGAAGATTCTACGACTCATTGCTTAATAAAATGCATTTGGGAGTCACACGTGATGTGGTAAAATTCTAAGCCTTATCTAACTAACAACCGACATAAACTATTTATTATTTCACTATTTTAAACAACCATTTGTATTAACAAATAAGACATCTTTGTAAGGACGTCGGGAATGCTTTCCGCAGTGACCCGAGTAAATGGGATGTTAGCACGACTAGAGGAATTCCCACACAAACTAATAGCATCGACTGCGGTATATTTGTTTGTAAATTTATAGAGACAATTGTACAGAAAGGCAAGATTAACTGGAAAGATTTTCAAGACTAGCAGGCCTTAGTTTAGGGCAGAGCTAGTATATGAAATCTGCAGATACAAATTATTTGGAGAATAAATGTATTATCTGTTTGATATATTGTTATTTTGTGCAGGTTTATCTTACAGGACTAAGCTGTTTGATATATTGTTATTTTGTGCAGATTATTTGGAGAATAAATGTATTATCTGTTTAATATGTTACTGCATGTTATTGTTGATGTATTGTTATTTTGTTAGGTTATTCCTGGTATTGTTATCTTGTTAGGTTATTCTAAAGGTATTATTAGGTTAGTCCTGGGGTATTGCAAGGTTACAGTTGAGTTATTGTTAGGTTATTGTTGGGGTATTGCTGGTTATTGTTGGGGTATTGCCGGGTTATTCTTGGGGTATTCGTAGGTTATGGCTAATATATTGCAGATACAGATTATTTGGAGAATAAATGTATTATCTGTTTGATATATTGTTATTTTGTGCAGGTTTATCTTACAGTTGAGGTATTGCTGGGTTATTCTTAGGGTATTGCAAGGTTACAATTGAGTTATTGTTAGGTTATTCTTGGGGTATTCTCAGGTTATTCTCGGGAAATTCTCAAGTTATTTTTGGGGTATTCTCAGGTTATTCACGGGGTATTCATAGGTTATGCTAGGGGTATTGTCAGGTTATTCAATACTAAGGTTATTCTCGGTGTATTCTCAGGTTATTCTTGGGGTATTCTCAGGTTATTCTCGGGGTATTCTTAGGTTATTCTCAGGGTATTGTCAGGTTATTCTTGGGGTATTCTTAGGTTATTCTTGGGGTATTCTTGGGGTATTCTCAGGTTATTCTTGGGGTATTCTCAGGTTATTCTCGGCGTATTCTTAGGATATTCTTGGGGTATTGTCAGGTTATTCTTAAGGTATTCTAAGGTTATTCTCGGGATATTTTCGGCGTATTCTCAGGTTATTCTTGAGCTTATTATTGGGGTATTCTCAGGTTATTCTCGGGGTATTCTCAGGTTATTCTCGGGGTATTCTTAGGTTATTCTTAGGAGTATTCTCAGGTTATTCTTGGGGTATTCTTATGTTATTCTCAGGGGTATTCTTAGGTTATTCTTGGGGTATTCTCAAGTTATTCTTGGGGTATTCTCAGGTTATTCTCGGGGTATTCTTAGGTTATTCTCAGCGTATTGCCAGGTTATTCTTGGGGTATTCTTAGGTTATTCTCAGGGGTATTCTTAGGTTATTCTTGGGGTATTCTCAGGTTATTCTCGGGGTATTCTCAGGTTATTCTTGGGGTATTCTCAGGTTATTCTCGGGGTATTCTCAAGTTATTCTTGGGGTATTCTCAGGTTATTCTCAGGGTATTCTTAGGATATTCTCATGGCATTGTCAGGTTATTCTTGTGGTATTCTAAGCTTATTCTTGGGGTATTCTCAGGTTATTCTTGGGGTATTCTCAGGTTATTCTCAGGATATTGTCAACTTATTCTTGGGGGATTCTAAGCTTATTGTTGGGGTATTCTCAGGTTATTTTTTGGGTATTCTCAGGTTATTCTCGGGGTTTCTTAGGTTATTCTCGGGGTATTGTTAGGTTATTCTCGGTGTATTCTCAAGTTATTCCCAGAGTATTGTAAGGTTATTGTTAGGGTATTTTTAGGTTACTCTCGGGGTATTGTAAGGTTATTATCGGGGGTATTGTTAGATTATCCTTGGGGTATTCTAAGGTTATTATCAGGGTATTCTAAGGTTACGGTCAGGGTACTGTAAGGTTACTCTTGGGTTATTCCACAAGCAGATAACAAAATTTTGTACTCAACAGACAGATGAATTACAAACCATATATCTACAACTTCCATTTCGAATAATGTTATATGAACTTGTACATTAATACAGATGAGTTAATGTGGGCATAACACGTTATAACAAGTGAATTGTATTGGGCACAGAGCATGTTGGATTCGGTGTGACAATTTCCTGATTCAGAGGGTTTGACGTCGCAATCGTATTTGCGTCGTAATTCCTGTGCAATTCTTGTGACATATATGTTTCTTGATTTTTTCTTGTGAACAGTGGTAAAATAATAAGACAATTCATTTTGCATATAACCGTTAGTATATGGATCGTAGAATGGTAAATATATGTAATGTAGAGATATATACCTTTAGCTCTCTTGTTTTTTTCCCAGTATCCTTTCAACCTCGCATTAGAAATACCTTTCGGTCTCATTTTTGAGGGATCATTCACATTGCAGTCACTGTTATGGGATTTCCTCTTTTTTTTGGCCTATTTGGTTTAGGATCCTTCCCATCTAATATACCTCAATACCTTTGGACCCTGTTTTCAATAATTTAATTATATATGTCTCGGTGCGTTCATTTTCCTGAGCTATATTAATTAATTGGTAGGCTAACTTTTGAGCATGTGACCGAAATAGGATTCCTCTGGAAGTTGTTCCAGACATTTGAACCCGAGAGTTTTTCATATATTTGTATCCAAAACTATTATAGATATCTTTCTTCGCCTTAGCAGACCATCTGAATAACAAATATTTCTCGGGAATCTTTGTTATATTATTTCCATTAAGGACGCGTAGAAAGTGAGAGCAAAGCAGACCTGTCATTTCGAATTTCTTGCAACTGCAAGTGATGTCGTAATTAAGCCTATCAAATGTAACAAGCTAAGCTCTACTTGTGTACTGATTATCCAAACCTCTAACATAGAATTCGGATGGACTCTCAACTGAGGAATCGACTGTCAATCCACATAGCCCGTGAAGTAAATCTTCCTCAAACATATAGTAGAGTTTCCGGGTATAATATGTTGCAGCTTGCCTCAACACTGGGCTTGTTTTAACTGTCGGTGTAATAACATTTTGAAAGCTTTTGAAGTTTTCATCCTTTTCATTCCTTCTGCATGACTTCATAATATTTTCTAGCCCTAGAAAGCAATATGTTAGTGAACTAGTGGGCTTAGATGCACCATGACAAACATTATTTGTGGACTCACTTCTTTGAGTAGACAAGATTCTCATTCCAAAAATTTCTTTATTGAATGCAGTTGACCAGTTATGTCTTATACGGTACAATGCATCTAGCCATATGTTGTTGTGCAGGTTTTCTTGCTCGATCATTAGAGCCCAAGTAACTTCGAACTTGTCTTCCGAATCACACTTGGTCATGCATTTATAAAATAGATTGTTAACGCTCTTGTACGTCACATCGCAATGAACTTTCGACGAGAATTTCTTATAGATATGTCATTGGCATAATCTATGTCTTGTGAATGGAAGACAATCTGCAATAGCTCTTGCCATCGCTTGATCCTGCTCTGTAAACATTGTAATTGGATGCTTATCATCCATTATACGAATGAAGGTTTTGAATAACCACTTGAATGATTTTATCGTCTCGTCAGATAAAAAACCAACTCCAAATAGAATGTTTTGTCGATGGTGGTTAATCCCAACGAAAGGAGCACAACATAAATTATACTTATTCAAACGGTAGCTAGTGTCGAAAATGATGACATCTCCAAAACAATCATAATCTAGTCTGCAAGACCCATCACTCCAGAAAAAGCTTGTAAGTCTGCCCTCCTCATCACTTTGGAAATCCCATGCAAACATGTTATTTTCATTTTGACGCTCCTTGAATAATTGTAAGAGAGAGTTGGCATCACCCTGTTCAATTATGCTTCTTTTTATCCCTTTGAATGAAGTTGTATGCATCTTGTCTAGTGCACTCCAACTTTTCAACACCACCAACCTCTGTAGCAAGGAAATTGAATGCATCAGCTGCTCTAATCCCATAACCTGTCATTGATCTTAGTAAATTTGCATTTAACTCGCTAATCCTCCGACTGGAACGTAGAAGGTGCTTGTCACTGGATTCCGCCAAGGGGTGGTTATGACTTTCAACAAATTTCTTTATGGACCAGTTGCCATAAAGATCAATAGCATAGCGAACCATTGCTTGACAGCCAGTTCGTGTATCCGCTTTTCTGTACATCACAGTAGTGGCTAGCTGAGATTCTCTTTTATAACCTGATTTTCCACAAATATAATCCTTCGACTTAATTTGCTTGGATTTAGCCCAGTAAGTTGTGTGGTCCTTGCATATAGTGAAACCAACATAATGTGCATAAGCACAATAATATTTGTAAGCCTCTTCCTCATTACACACAACAATATTAAGAAAGCTACGAGCAATTGGATCATTGCAATCTGTTTCTGCCCTAGATATCTACAAATTTAAAGTATACAATAGAGATAGTCAGATAAATAACCCTAACCACAGAGTAATGATGGAATAATCTAACGATAATCGAAGATTCACAAAAAAAATTCACTTTTTCTATAGATCTGGTGGGTTACTTTCTCGGGTCATTCTTAGGTTATTGTTGGATTATTCTCGGGTTATTGAGTATTTCTTCAATCAACCCGACAATAAATAACCCTAAACACTAAATAATGATGACATAACCTAACAACAATCGAAGATTTATTCAAAGTCTCACTTTTTTTAGAGATCTGGTAGGTTTATGTGCAGGCTATTCTTAGGTTATGGTTGGGTTATTCTCAGGTTATTAGTATTTCTTCAATCAACCCGATAATAAATAACCCTAAACACTAAATAACGATGAAATAACCTAACAACAATCGAAGATTCACACAAAATCTCATTTTTATAAAAGATCTGTTGGGTTTATGCGTAGGTTATTCTTACGTTATTGTTGGGTTATTCTCAGGTTATTGAGTATTTCTTCAATCAGCCCGACAATAAATAACCCTAAAAACTAGATAATGATGAAATAACCTAACAACAATCGAAGATTCACACAAAATCTCACTTTTTTTAGAGATCTGGTGGGTTTATGTGCAGGTTATTCTTAGGTAATCGTTGCATTATTCTCGGGTTATTGAGTATTTCTTCAATCAACCCGAAAATAAATAACCTTAAACCCTAAATAATGATGAAATAACCTAACAATAATCGAAGATTCACAAAAAATCTCACTTTTTTTAGAGATCTGGTGGGTTTATTGCAGGTTATTCTTAGGTTATTGTTGGGTTACTCTCTGGAAAATGAAAAATGGTTGAAGCAAGCAAGAAATCTTACCTCCGTTTCAAAGACGTTGACATTCATTTCATCATCCATGTGCTCATACTCTTCATTAAGAGAGAAATCTATCTCCATCATAAATGCATCAACCAAACCCTAGCTGAGACAAAAAAACCCTTTTTGAAAACTTCTTTTCTACTGAATAATGTAGAATAGAAGTTTCTGAGGGAATAATACGCAAAAAATAGGCGAGAATATGCAAAAAAGACGGGATAATACGTAACATTTAGCACGTTGGGTTGGGCTGGGCTTAATGCAAAATTTTTCCTTTTTCATGACGTGTAAATATGGGTCCCGCAAGACCAGATGGCGTCTTTTACTTGGATAGCGGACGTAGCGCACGGTACGGGGACCTGAGGGAAAAATTTCGCCTGAATTAGAGTGGCTAAGAAGACACTCCCACCTTTTAGATGTTTGTTAAACATATTATTTTTTCTAGTTTCTCAGTTTAGGTTTTTTGGTTTGTTTTTTTTTCCTTTTTTGATTTAATATGGTTCTTGGTTTTTCTTTCTTAGTGTTTTTGGTTATGGAAGGAACTTAAGAAGCATGTTGTTTCTTGTTTACCTTTCTCGTTTCTTTTATATTTGTTTTTTTACTTGTGAACTTTCCTTTTTTTTTTTGACTACTATGGAGGATAATCCAAACCGGCCTACCTTTTTAGAGGCAGTTTTGGGAAAGAAAGTTCATGACAATAATCTTGCAAATAATTGCTTATTTCCTGTGAAATTCAAAGGTTGTTGGCTGATGGTAATATAAGTGGTCTGCTTAAAAAAATCACAAGAAAGAATATCAAACTTGCTTTAATATATTATGAAGAGGAAACTCTAGCTCTTGCTGCTTCTTTGAAATTCATCTTAAAAGGTAAATTTATCTAAAGTTGGAGATCATTAAGAAGTTTTTTGCAGATCTTAAATTTGTGGGAAATCAGAATGTGGTTGATCGATGGGAGAAATCTCATGATTCGGCTAGAAAAGGAAGAGGATTATACCTTATTTTTTGCAAGAAGATTGCTGCAAATAAACAAGTTACATATGAAGATTCTTAATTGGTCTATTGATTATGACCTAAAAGAAGAGCCACCAATAGTTCTAGTTTTGTTAAAGTTTACAAGTTTGAGATTACACTTATTTAATAAGCATGTTCTTTATTCTTTGGGATCAATTTATGGAACACCAACGAAGTTTGATTTTGCCACCTTAAATTGCTCAAGGCATTTTGTGGCTAGAGTTTTGATTGAAAGGGATGTAACACTCCCTTTCTGTGACTCTGTTTGGATTGATGACTCAAATTTTGGATACTGGCAAAGCGTGAAAATGGAATACGTTCCACCATATGGTAGTAAATGTCAGATGTTTGGGCATTGCGAATCCAATTGTTTTGTGGCCAATCCGAGACTAAAAAAATATTTGTAGAAGAAAAAAATGGTTATAAATGATGTTCCATCTAACCATTATCCTATTCTACAAAATAATGATTTGAATAATATATAGACTAATGTGATAACTAATTGTGTTCAGTAAAGAGAAAAGGAGACGACTAGTGTTATTGATTTCAATAAACCAAGCATCTGCTTGGATACCATTAATGAACTTATTGATAGGGCACTATCTTGGATAACCAAGATAATGATATTTGCAATCAAATGGTTTCTCAAGATAGGGAAGTTTCTTGTAGCAACAGGGATGGAAATTTGGTTCTTCATAATGATGAGTTGACCAACAATATTAGAAATGATATTGGAATACCTCATATTAACAACTTAGATGTTAACATTAATGATCCTATTGTTAATAATTCTAATTTGGTTACCAATGCTGTTTCTTTTGTGGTTGATTTCTTGGTTACAAAATTAGAATTAGAAGAAGATTGTATAATTCGAAAGGCTGCTAGAAAAAGGAAAAAAATAAAGGAAATAGAGAATTCAGTTATGTTAACCAGGAGATTGTTATTCAAATCCAAATTGGAGAAGATGTGGAAAAAGAAAATTCGACACCTTCCTCTAATTTTCTCATTCGGAATATTAGGGGCATTATTAAACTAAATGCCTTTGATAGACTCAAAAATTTGATTCATTCTTATAAGCTTAATTTTTTTAGTATTCTTGAGCCTTTTATGACTTTAAAAAATAATGACAAATATCTTCCAAGAATTGAAATTTTCAACCTCTTTTATAATACTAACAACAAAATTAGGGTTTTATGGAAGATTGTGTAAGATTGACATTCTTGTCAATCACGAGTAGTTAATTCATTATTTTGTACATATTCGTATACATATTAATAATGATAATTTTCTATTATTTATCATCTATGCTGGGTGTACAAGGCTTAAAAGGTTGGATTTATGGAATACTTTGCTTACTTTCTATATTGTTTGTGAACTGTGGTTAGTTGGTGGAGATTTTAATCTCTTACTTCTCTTAGTGAAAAAAAGGAGGTAATCAACCTAATTTGAATCCTATTTTTGAATTCAATAGTGTCCTTTTTGATCCTAACCTTTTTTGCTTTGGGTTTTAAAGGCAACCCCTTTACTTGGTGTAGAGGTCATGTTTTTGAAAGATTAGATAGATTCCTTTCTAACGCGAAATGGAATGATAAGTTCTATTTACATGAAATTAACCACCTTGCTATTCTGCTTCTGATCATACTTCTCTTCTGTTGAAGGTTAAAGAGAATAATATTAATATCAATTATCGTATTAGATTTCTTAACAAGTAGATTTTATATAATTCTTATTTAAAATTTATCAACGAGAACTGGTACTATAATGAGAAAGGTAATTCTAGGCTTAAGCTTTGGTTTTTACAAAAACAATGGCTTTAAAGCTTAAGCATTGGAATTGGAAAGTGTTTGGTAACATTCACAAGAAAGTTGTTGAGGCTAAAAAGATTGTTAAGAACCTGAAACTGGATTTCTGTAACAATAACTTATGTTGGGATGTTTTATTACATTAGAAAAAAAATTTAAGTAATGCTATTACTATGGAAGAAAATCCTTATGCTCAGAAAGCTGCAAAGATGAATTTCTTGGATGGTAATGGAAATACTACTTTCTACCATGCCTGAATTAAGAATAGAAGGAAAAATATATTAATTAATAAAATCTTTACTTCAGATGAGAAAATTTTGTCCACTTCTCGAGAAATTGATAAGGATGGTATAAATCTTTTCACTCCTCTGTTTAATGGTGAGGGTAAGATCCTTACTAAGATTAATATTGATAATTATGATAAAAATGCTGAGATTAATTGCAGGGATCTTACATTCCTTCTAAAGTGGAACTAAAAAGCATCCTTTATAGTATGGAGGATGGTAAAGTGGAAAACCGGATGGTTTCACAGTTGAGTTCTATCAGAAAAGTTGGGATATTATTCATTATGAGCTGGTAAAATCTATTCATGATTTCTTCAAAGGTGTCGATTTGCCTAAGTATTTTAAAACTTCTAATATCGTTTTAATTACTAAATAAAAGAATGCTACTTCTTGGGATAAATTTAGATCTATCAGTCTTAATACTGTAGTTCCTAAAATTATCTCAAAAATCATAAATTAAAAGGATCAACCTTTGCTTCATAATCTTATAAGTTTGAATCTGACTGCTTTTATTAAAGGAAAAAATATCTGTAACAATGATTTAATTGTTCAAGAATTACTTTTAGATCTGGAAAAAAAAGGTAATGGTGGGAATTTTATTTATAAAATGGACATTAAAAAAGCAACTGATATTATCCGTTGGGAGCTTATCTTACATGTTCTTCATGCTATGGGGTTTCAAGATATTTTTTGCAGTATTATTGGTAGGTTTCTTGATAATAACTTTTATTCTATTTTGATTAATGACAAAGCTTGTGGTTTTTTAAGGCTAATAGAGGTATTAAACGGGGTGATCCATTTTCACTTTATCTTTTCATTATTTCCTTTGACTATTTATCCAAATGTCTCAATAATTTGTTTATTAAATATCCTAGCATGTACCACTTTCATAAAGGCATGGTCCATCAAAAGGGTTTGGAATGAGATTTCCTTGTTCCAAGATATTTCATATATGAATTTAAATACTTTTAAATACAATGTTATTGTTCCAAATATGTTTCTATTATTAATAAAAGTTGGATGGTTGACTTTACTTACTACCACAAAGATAGTCTTCCTTTAATTTATTTAAGTATCACCTTAGATACAAATAGTAAGAGAAGTACTCTCTTTTCTTTTTTTTTGATAAAATAAAGAATAGAACCTTGCTCGGGAGAATAAATTTCTCTTATTTTGAGGAAGAATTACAGTTCTTAAGAGCATTCTTAGTTCTACACCTCTTTATGTTATGCAAATCATGAATATGCCTTTGAACTTTGTTAATAAATTGTAAATTCTTTTTAATAAATTCCTTTGGGACAATAATGGTAAGCATAACATTCACAGGAAAAGTTGGAATACAATTTATAAGCCTTTTAATAAGGGCGGTCTTGACTTTATGAAGTTATCTCATACAATTCTTATTACTCATATGAAGTTACGATTTAGATTTAGGAAAAAAAATTCTATCTGGTCTTATCTCTTACAGGCTAAATATTGTAATGACAAGCAACTGAATTTCTTATCAATTGGGACATTGGCAATGGAGATATCTCTTTCTGCTACAATGATTGGTTAGGAAATAAAAAAATCTGTGGATTGCTATGGGGGTCGACAAGAAATAAATTTAAAAGTTAGAGATCTTTGGAATGATAATGGGTGGAACATTGCTATGTTAAGACAATTAGTTATTTTTAATGATATGAAATTCATTTCCAACATTCCTATTAATAATGGAAATTTAGATATTCCCAAGAATAAAGGAAAGATTGGAGAGACTATTACTAAAACTTTTGCTAATTCCTTTCAAGTTTTTAAAGGTATGGACCTTAATTAGAATTTTAATACTTGGGTGAGCCTTTGCAGTCTTTCTTTATATGGAGGCTCCTTCATAATGTCTTACCTACGCATGATATCCTTAAACTCAAGGGTCTTGGAATCCCTTCTGGTTGTTTATTATGAAGAGAATAAGAGCAAACTATCAATCATCTTTTTCTTAAATGCAGGTTTGTGGAGAACATTTGGAAAACGTTGCTAGAATTTTAAATAAAAGCTCGAATTGGGGCAATTATAATGCTTCTGTGGATTCTTATGAAGAATGGAAGTCCCTTGAGTATGTTTTTTTTTCACTAATTTAGCATATATTGTTTTTTGTTTTACTTGGTTTACTCAAAACAAGATTAAATTTCAGATGAAGATTCCTAATGTCAATCATACTTTAAATATGATTAATTGTTATTTTTTTGTAGCCTTACTTTTAATGGTTATAGACGGAACAAATTTAAGCGGCTGAAGGATATTTATGTTAAATTTGGGATTGATCTTAAACCGAGAGTTATTAGGAATGTTTTTGTTTGCTTGTCTAAACCATATGCTTCTTATATTAAAATTAATATAGATGGGAGTTGGAAGAATAATAAAGCTGAAGTTGGTGGTGTCTGTAGGGATTTCTTAGGTTTCGTTATATGTTGGTTTGCTTCTTTGAATGTTCCTATATCCCCTTTAGTTGCTGAAGCAGATGATATGGTGTTTGGTTCGTTGATTGTCAAAAAAATATGTTTGAAAATTTATAAATATAGAAATAGATTCATTTTCATTTTGGAAGAATTGCGGGTGGAAGGAAGAGTACCATTGGAGCATAAATATTCAAATAAAAATGATCGAGGCTATAACCGAAGGATTGAACGTGTGGTGGACTCATACTAGAAAGGATGGAAACATAGTGGCTAATTGGACAGCTAAGTTGGGGAGTATTCTCACTTATACGGTTATTTCTAAAAAGGTTTCTAAGGTTCTTATGAGCTTATTTGTGCTGATTTACTTTAATTGCTTATTTCTTATTTTGGATACTTTGGGGGGTGAGTTGTATTTTCTTTCTTTTCTGGGAGAGGAACCATAGATTTTTTCTTTTTTAGTGTGAGTTGTATGGGGCGTGTAGTAGGTTTCTCTTGCCTTTTGTTGTAATTCTTTTTGTGTGTGTGAATTCCCTATGGGGTTTATTAAAAAAATATTCAATAATTTATTAAAAAGTTTCTCCTTGTATATTTTAGTATTTTTACATAATTTAATTTTAATTAGAAATTTATGTTAAGGAATATATAATAGCTTTAAGAATTTTATAGATAGAAATATTTTAAACACAAATGCTCATATATCACATTCCTTCCCTTTTAATTTCTATGTATTTATCTAAGACGTAAACTATACTTTTTAATTTAACCCACATAATATCACATAAAAAATATCATATTTTAACTTTTAAAATGTAAAATATATTTTTTCATGCATAAGTTATATACATACATACATACNATATATATATATATATATATATATATATATATATATATATATATATATATATATATATATATATATAATATGTATGTATGTACGTATATATGTATATGTATATATATGTATCTGTTGGTTGGCAAGGTTCACTGTAAGTCCCCTCAGGTCACGAGTTCGATCTCAAGTGACGCTGGGCTCTCAAATATTTAGACACATGGTGCAGACTCTCATCATGTGGCCTAACAGATGAGAAATGAGTATTTGGGCCTCTGCCAAATACCGATTTCTTTTGAATATATATATATATATATATATATATATATATATAAATTTAAGTGTTAGCATGTAAATACATAGGAATTGAGTGATACGTTGTTAAAGCTTCCTTACGTTTACTATATTGCGTATAAATAAATAAAACAAAAATAAAGACATTTGTTGTGCGATCAGTTCACAAGTCCTAATTGGCAGCTTCCCAAAAACAATTGCATAATCCATCTCCTGCGCGCAGGCATTGAGATGGCGGAATGGCAATCAATCTTAAATACATGTACCTTCGTTCAATCTCACACTCGTAAGTAGCTAATAAAAAGGAGTAAGACAAATTTCTTAACATGGATTATTCAAGAAATAAAAAAATCCTGCAGCCTTAGGGTCCGTTTGCATGGACCCTAACTTGATTCTTAGGGCTTTGGTTCTTATTTGTATTATCCATTTGCATGGACATTTCACCATAACTTGATTCTTAGGGCTTTGGTTCTCTCTATCATGAGGAATCTTCCTTGATTTTTCTAAGGTGAGGGGAGATCTCTAAGCAAAGATCTCTATTGTTCAAGTATATCATGCTTTTTTTGGTAAAATAATTATAATAAATAAAAAATTAATAAAAAAATACAAAACTTATTTGGTAGGTTCACTGTAATCAGAGGACTCTAAGAAAAATATAAATTTGGTTTGACTCATTAAGAGTAACCCTAATTGTTACCAATCCCTAAAAATGAAAGAAAATTAATTTGGAATAAATATGAATGTAAATGACATAAAAATTATTTTTCACTATAATTTAATGTCAGAATAACTCCCCATAAAAATTTGAAGTCAATTGGAATTGATTTATCCACTAAATTGAATTTTTCTAAGTAAAATAACATTTTTGGCATTAAAATAGTTATAATAATTAAAATATAAGTAAAAAAATTATAAAATTGGTTTTGGAAGTTCTCTATGATCAAAAGAGTCTAAGAAAAATAAAATTGGAATTAAAGTAAAAGTTTTATTTTTTAAAATTTTTGTTAATATTTAAATAATTTAAAATTAATTAAAAATCATAAAATTATTAAAATTCACCAAAATGTCACTTTTTGCCTCCTAATCTCATGGGAAAAATTAAAATAATTTTCCTAATTTTTTAAGTAAAGATATTGATTTTTGAAGACTTAAATTAATTTTTAAAGGTTAAAATGAATTTCCTCTACTTTTCCATTAAAATAATTCCAATAAATAAAATTTAAATAAAAAAAATATGAAATTTATTTCTTTGGGTTCCTTGATTTTTGATAGATTTAAGAAAAATATATAATTTAATTTTTCATTTAAATAATATTTTATATTTAATTAATACTAAAAAAATTCTAATAATTAATTAAATCTTTAAAAATCATGAAATTTTGTCCAAGTGGTCCTCTATCCTAGGTAATCCTCCAATAATTTTATTATGGATAGAAGTTTTGTTTTGGTTGAGTTATTAAATTTTCATTAAAAAGCCCTATTTTTTTAAAAATAATTATTAAAAGTAAATAAATTCAAAAAAATCACATTTATCCTCTGATGTTTTAACTAAGCTATGGCTGGTGTAGCATAAAAATTTTAAAGTCATTTGGGTTTAATTTAATGAATTACGAGGTGTTATGGCCTTGAGGGAAAAATGGTAATTTTAGGATTTAAGCCTGAAATTAATATTTAGGCCTAACCAAAGGGTAAATGGTTAGTAAATGATCTTAATTGACATGTCTAAATGATTGAAATATAAGAGGGATAAATGGCCGCAACCAATCTCACTTTGGTATCATTAAGGATAAATTTATAATTTTTCAAATTGATGAAATTTGGAAGTGTAATTAAATAAGAAGATATTGAGGTTAGGGGTTTGACTTTGGAAGATCATAACCCAATAATTTAAAACCCAAGTTAATGGTTTTTAGAATAATTTCTGATTCCTGACAAGGATTAAGATCATAAATATTTAAAATTACAAATCTACCTGTTAAGTTTTAAGGGCTTAGTAGTGAATTAGGTTTAATCAAAATCTTTTCTAATGAGGTTTAGAAAATGAATTATAATTAATTTGAAAGATTTTAAAAGCACTATAAGCCCATATTGAAAGATCAAACCAGCTAAGTTTCTTAATTAAGACAAATTGCCCCTAATGGCCTTTGCCCGTATAATTCGTAAGTGAAACATCAAATGATAGCTACCTCACTTAAAGGGATAACCAAAACATCAAGGTTCATTGAGCATAAGGGTATGAATTGGGTGAAACATATACCAACATAAAAGGACCAAAATGAACTCGGGATGATTCGAGGGACTGAGTTTGTCTTCCTGAAAGAATGCTACAGATAATAGTTTCAGGATGAGATAATCTTGGGCAGAGGGTGAGGGACAAGGTTAACTTATCCTTCGTCATGTGCAAGTAAGCTAAATTAAGAGATAGAAGACATCACTTGGTCCGTATAGGTGTTATTGAACATCATATTTTGGTTTTATTGTGGTGTTATTGGTGTGAAAAACATAGTGGTAATGTAATGGAAGAGTTATTCGGGGGTTATTGGAATTATTAGAGGGGTTATTGAGTTTTGGTAGATGTTAGTAGTTCTCAGTAGTTTGTGTTTATTTGGTTGTATTTGAGCTTCTTGAGTGGTATTAGGATGTCAGGCTACGAGAAAAGTCAAATGATATTGTTTAAATGTGACGAGGTGGCATAATTTGGGTGTTTTTGCAAAAAAAATCGTTGATTTGTGTGCTACTGCAGGTGTACTGCGATAACACTTGGTGTTATTGGAAATTTTTGGCAAATGCGGGCAGTATTACATGTAGAAGAAAGTAGTATCAGTGTTATAAAGTGGGGTAACGACGTGGGAGTGGGGTTATTGCTCATGGCGTAATGACTTGTTTTTTGGAGTTATCAGTGTACTAGCGCATTCCATGGAGTAGGTGTTATTGGTGGTTGTATTGCGAGAGTAAGTTATTATTGTGGTTCCACACAAATGGTATTATCATTGGTTGGAAAGAATGTCATTAGTCTGATTTTGGGGACATTTTGGAGTTGACAAAACTGCATTTAAAATTCTACAAACTTGAATTCATTGGTCTACTTTTTTTAAGGATGTTAATATTTATGTAAACATGTGATAGATGCTAGGGAGTATGCAATATTTCTAAAAGGAATGCAATAACCCTAAATTTTACTTTAGAAGTTGAAATTTTGATGTATGGGGTTTGGATTTTATGGGACCATTTATTCCATTTTTCAAAAACCTATATATTTTAATTATTGTGGATTATGTTTCTAAAAGAACCGAAGTGGTTTCTTTACCCAGCTGTGATGCTCAAAGTGTTGCAAAATTTTTAAAGAAAATATTTTTACTAGATTTAGAATGACAAGAGTAATTAATACAAATGGGGGAAGCCATTTTAAAAATAAGAGAATTAACTAGGAAATATGGAATTAAACATAGAATTGCCACAACATATCATCCTTAGACCAATGGTCTAGCTAAAGTGTCCAATCATAAAACTAAAAGAATATTATAAAAGTCTCTAAATTATAATTGAAAAGCTTGGTCTGCTAGACTTGATAATGTATTATGGGCTTATAGACTGCCTATGAAACTCCTGTAAGAATGTCACCATATAGGCTCATATTTGGAAAGGTTTGTCACTTGACAGTTGAATTTAAGCATAAAATATATTGGGCTATAAAGGAATTTAATTGTAATTTGAAAGATGCTGGCAAGAAATGATTATTGTAATTAAATTAGCATGAGAAAATTAGAAATGAATCTTTTTAGAATGAAAAAAAATATAAGGAAAAGATGAAAATTTAGCATGACCGGAAGATTTTAAGAAAATATTTTGAGCTTGGACAAGAAGTTTTACTATATAATACTAGATTAGAATTATTTTTCAGAAAACTTAAGTCTAGTTGGTTGGATCCATTTACTGTAATAAAAGTCTATCTATATGGTGTTGTGGATATTAAAGATCTGAAAATTGGAAGAATATTTAAAGTAAACAGACACAAATTGAAAATTTATGTAAGTAAAAACAGGCTTATATTTGATAAACACTGATGTTGGGTCAACCAGAGTAAACATTGGACATGTCAGGTTGACAATGTTAAACCAAGCACTTCGTTTGAGGCTACCCATGGATATCTGTGTGAATTGATTTTTATTGTTTATTTTTTGTAAAGTTGAACGTATTATGTTATAATGAGATTTACATGATAAGATCAGGCTCAAAAAACTAAATTAATAATCGAGATGAGGTTGTGACGTGTTATATGGACATAACCCAAAGCAGTGCTTATTTGAGCATTGGTGCTTAGGCGCCAAAATTGGGTGCCTAAGTGCTAGTTTACAGAAATCCTAACACCTAAGTGGCCAGATTGGCGTCTAGATGCCAAAGCTAAAAAAAGTTCAAATAAACCACCACTTTACAATTAGAACCCATTTCTTCCCTTTAAAATCACCATTAACTTGCATGGGCTTATCATCTTGACATTTTTAATCATTTAAGAGTTAGAAAAGAGTGCAAGAACCAACTCTCCTTGAGACTGTGGCTTCAAGAATAGTAGAAAGCAAGAGCAATAGAGTTTTTGATAGAAAGAAATTCTTCAACAAAGAAGCCCAAAATCACTACAATGGATCACTTGTGCCAAGTAAGTTGATTAAAGAAAGAGGATTCATTACACCTGAGAGCCAAGTAGAAGCAGTAATTGTTTAAAGGAAATGGGAAGTGTTATGTTATACTATAACATCTATTGTTATCTCTGTTGTGAAAGAATTTTATGCCAATCTTCCTAAATAACATCAAGGTTATGTCTATGTTAAAGGAAGGTTGTTACCATTTACTCCTTCGCGTATCAACAAATTATTTCTAGTGGAAAATGTTTTGATATGCAATTATGCCAACTTTTCCGCTAAAAAAGTCAAATTGGATGAAAATTTTAAATTCCTTACTAATGGTGAAGGGACTTGGAGAATGCATAAAGATTCAAATATGAGTTTTTCTGCTTCTAAATTAAATTTATCCTCTATAGTCTGACACTTCTTTATTGTTACAAAGTTGCTTGCTTCTACAAATCTCTGGAAGTTTGCAAAGGAGAGTGCTTTCTTAATTTACTGCATTTAGACAGGTAAACCTATTGATGTGGGGGTGTTGATTTTTAGATCTATAATTGGCTTTTATTTGAATGGATTCACGAAGGGACTTGGGCATCCGTTAGTTATCTTTTCTCTTTGTAGTTAGGCTCATGTTTCATATGAAAATTGGGAAATGCTACTTCTACCATGAATGCCCATGAACCAGTTATTTGTGATGCAAGATAGCATTGATATTTTAGCGGGCATGGTGGTAGGTTCTCTTCTCACTCTTCCATAGCATTGTCACGACCACGATAGACTAGCATCACAAGTATTGCAAAAAAAATTAAGAAGATAGAGGAGGAAATGGAAATTATTAAAACCATAATTAACAACATCTCTGATCAAATTGACCATCTGGACTGGTAGATGAAGCTTCAATCAGATCATGCTGCAAATTTTCATGAGGTACAAATAAGGATGTATCAGAAGAATAAGTGGATAAAAAATGAATCTGCTGAATAATTTTTTCATTGTTCTATTTATTGCTTTTATGTGCACCACTAGTCAATGAATATGAATATAGAGGAAGATAGTGTTAATGAGGGAAGCAAGTACTGGGTGTTATGTGTTGAAAATCTGATATTTAGGTGTGTTTGATGTTGTGCCGAACTCTGATTTATAGGTGTTTCCGTGCCTGCATATTTTTATGTTTGTGTTATTGTATTTACTTATCGACTTATGTAAGACTGATGTTTTTTGGTTTGTATTGAACTATTATATAAGTTTGTGTGTTTAAATTATGTTTGTGAGTTTGATATTTGGTGTTAGTGTGCTTGAATCATTTTTATTTTTCATATTTAAGAATCAAGTACTTGTGGAAATGAAAGTTGGGATAAGATTGGAAGATTTTTAAATTATTAAAATGATGTTAAATTGAGTAAATTAGGGTCTGATGGCATTAGGCTTGATGTGATTTTGTTAAAAAAACAAAATTTTTAAAACCGGGTACTGGTGCCTAGGTGATGAAACCTGACGCTTAAGCTCCAATTATCTGAGAGCATGGCACCTAAGTGTTAAATCCAGTGCTAAGGCGCCGAAGCAGTTGAACTACTAGTTCAAACCTTAAAATCATGAAATGACCTGGTTCAATGCCATTTTTTGTGCTCGACCCCATCTTCTTCTTTCGCACACACACCAACACTTTCATAGGGCTTCTCCTACCTTGCGATTCTTAGTTATTTAGAGCCTAAACACTTCAAATGTCTTCTTCTTCATGTATAATCTATACCTTGCCAAAGAAATTTTCTTCTTTCACCATAGATTTCTTCTACATTGTGAAAAAGCTAAAAATTTTGAACAAATATTGAGAAATTAAAAAAATCCTTGGTGAAAAGCTTGTTAGCTTGGAAAATTACACTTGCAATTTATTTAAAATTTTGTTAGAATTGAAATGGCTTCTAATTTAATGAGAGGAAAGGGAAATGAAGTCTTTGATCAAAGAAAATTTGCATGTCTAAAGCTTAAGATCGATACAACAAGTTTCTTTTATCGAAGAAGTTTATAGCAGAAAGAAGCTTTTCTAGACCTGGTGATTCTTTGGAAAATCTAATTATAGAGCATCACTGGGAGAGTTTGTGTTACTTTACTATCGTAGCAGTTATTTTTGTTGTTTGAGAGTTTTATGTGAATCTCCCAAATGCTCTGATGATGAAATATTTGTTAGGGAGAGGAGAGTAGAGTTTACCCATGAATTGATCAATGCCTTATACCAATTTTCTGTTATACCTGATTACTACTACTCATCAGTCCAGCCTACTGCAGAGCAACTAGATGAGATTTCTGCATTTTTGACTGGTGGGCGTGGATCTTAGAAAATAAAGAACAACCACAAGGTAAACTTTTCTTCTTCTAAACTCAATGCCCCATCTAAAAAATGACACTATTTTATCTCTGCTTGCCTTCTTCCTACAAACTATTTAAAAGAAGTGACTTGGAAGAGAGCCACTTTGAACTATTGCATTCAAAAGATGAGACCTATTGATATTGGCTCTCTCATCAATAAGTCCATCATCGATTCTTCTACAAAAGGTTCTACATCAGGTTTGGGTTACTCTTCTCTCATCTTTACTATATGTAAACAATCTCGAGTTAGTTTGGAAGCTTGGGAGGTGTTACTACAACCACTGAAGCCTATCGTTAAGGCTAATGTAGATTTATATGAAAAGCATGCTACACTTGGTTCTAGAGGCCGATCTTCAGATATTCCTTCTACATCTACTTCTAGAACTTCTACCTCTAGTGCTGCCGCTCCACCTCCTGCTATTTGGGAAGAACTTTGTGATCACTATTAGGAGCATCAAGATGATATTTATTTTGTGCAAAGTCAACTGCAAGAAAATGAAGATCACTGGGAACATTTAGAACAATATTTGAAACGAAAAAGTTATTATGAGGCTAGTTTCAATACTTCTCTGGTGAGCTTTCAGATAGGAGATCAGAGTGTAGAGTTTCCTTCGTATCCTTATTATCCTATGTTTGAATGCCGAAAGGAAATAGATGAAGAAGATGATGATGAGGAGTAGTTATTCTGATTCTAGAAATGTTTACTTTCTCTAGTTGTTGCTGACTTCTATTTATTTTATTATGCTGGACATTATGTTATTTATGCTTACTGCTGATGTAGATTCTAGATTTTTTTAGTTTTTACCGCACAACAGTTTACTTTTTCTCCAGATCATATATTATCGCCTGTTTGTTAGAGTAGTTCTTTTACTTTGAAAATTTCATGCTATACCTGTTAACTTGAGATTTACTATGGCTATGCACTATCTTTACTTCTTGTACCTGTACGATTTTCATGTTTAGAACCTTGTGATATATAATTATTATGTTAAATTTTTCTCTCTTCATATTTATTTTGTACTAAAATGTTTAAAACTGTTTAAAAACTTAAGTTTGGGGGAAGGAGAAAAACTTTTAAAAACCAAGCTTTATTTGTCCTCAATAGACTATATTTATCAAGTGGTGTTATCTTTAGAGAACTATATTTTTGATTCTATGAATGTTATAATAGACATGAATTTAAAGATTTTTGATAATAAAGAGTAGTTATAGAGTTAAGGTATTTGGTATAAGAGGATAAGGATATGCTTTTTTACTATTTATAGTAGGAAAAATTGAATTTTTGAAACACTTGGAATCTTAGATTTACACTTTAAAAAAAATTCAAACTAAGAAAAATTATTTTTAAACTAATACACATTATAAAGTAAGGAATTGTGATAAGTTTTTAATTTTAGGAGGAGAATAGTGAAGTTCAAAATTATTAAAGGCTATCGAGATTTAGTAATCCTCAGATAAAAGAATAATGATTATAAAGATCTAGAAAGAAATGAAAAGAAAATATGTGGGAAAAAGCTTGAAAAGATGCCTAATAAGAAATTGACTTCACTTGAATCATTTTAAGTGAAGAAACTTAATTACAATTCTAGG
Organism: Phalaenopsis hybrid cultivar; assembly: GCA_002079205.1. Taxonomy (NCBI): domain Eukaryota; kingdom Viridiplantae; phylum Streptophyta; class Magnoliopsida; order Asparagales; family Orchidaceae; genus Phalaenopsis; species Phalaenopsis hybrid cultivar. The sequence continues at coordinate 43,847 of JXCR01126101.1, read as the reverse complement.
CTTATTATTAATTCTTGAGGCATTAGTCAAATCTTTACTAGTGGAGTTCTCATGTAATTCTATCTTTTAATTCTTCTAGGATTCTTAAGTGTGATAAATTGGAATTATTTTTGAAATAAATAGAAACTTAGAATTTTTAACTTGATTAATAAGAATTTTTATACACTAGTTATAACCTCAATTATTGAAAATTTTTTCTGAAAGTTATGCTTGTCATTTATGGGACAAAATAATAGGAATCTTTAATCAAACCCACTGTCAGAAGTTAAAACATATGTTTTATAACATAGAAGAGTTACTTGAGCACAAGTAATGATGAAGTTTGGGGGATTTTGAGTCACCTCAAAATGTGTTAATTTTTTTTATATATTTTTTACTCATTTTTAATGATATTGCACTTTAAAGAAATGTATTTTGCATGCTTTTTATTTCAGTTACAAGGTATGGAACTTTAAAGAAAATGGAGCAAAAACGAAGCAATACGAGGTCAAATGGAGCTAGAGGCACAAAGTGAACAAGCGGCTACGTGCAGATCCCATACGTAGAAACAATTTGACACCATGGAGATAAGATCTAGTGCCTAGGAATCAGGCATTTATACAAGCTTCTGAAAGGCTGGTGTTTAGGCACCACAGTTAGGTGTCAGAATCAGTTTTCTTCTAAATACATTGAATATGGAAAAATTTTAAAAGGGCATCTGAAGTGCAAAAAGAAAAAAAAAAGAGAAGGTGCTTTGGTAGGCGGTTGATTTGGGGCTCTTGGTTAGTTGTGAGAGTCTTTTGGTCTGTGTGTGTGTGTCTGTCTTGGAGTAAAATTGTACGGATAGTTGAGAATTCATCAAAGGAACTTTAGAGGATTTGCTTGGGGAGAAGTTTGAGGTAAGTACTTTGTATTTTTTTAGTTCTATTTTATTTTGTAAACTTGAATTTGAATACAAATAATATTTTGTTGTACTAACCCCATGAAGTCTGAGTTGTTTTCTTTATCCTTGCAATAAGAAATAATCATGTGTAGGATTATAACTATTTAACATTTCTCTTATTTCACACTTATGATGATTCATTATTTTGTACTTAATTTACTTATTCAATCTAGCTAATTGGTATGTTAAAACTTGTTGTGAATCCATAATGACCCGGGAGGGATACATGTTCCTCAACTAATAAGAATCACATTAATCTAGTGGGTGATGAGGTAGTCCATAGGTTAGTGAAAATAGAGAGGGAGATAAGTTTTGATGGGTGTAAATTGGTGATTCTAGGGTGACATGCTAGATTCTTAACCAATTTGTTATAGAGTTTGGAACTTAAAGCTAGGTTAGTCCAAAAATTGTGGGCATAGTGGACAATATAGAGTGACAAACTAGAACTTACCCAAAATAACCAAGGATTTATGAACTTAATTCTAGGTTAGCCAATGCTCTTTATGCTCTTGGAAGTTGGTAAAGAATATGTATGCTCATATTTTTCACAATACTACATTTAAACATTTTAACATTTGATTCATACACTGATTATGATCTCATTGTAAGAGAAAAAAACTTTCATATAATTTGAGCTCCACTACGTAAAGTTTGTTTAGAAACACTTAGCATTTTCTTTAAGTTTTGAAACTGAATTAGTAGGAATTAGTTACTTCTTTTACACATAAACTTGCGACCTTATTTTTTAGATAATTGTCTGGAGATCAAGTAAGGTTTTACTAAGTACATAAAAAGAGTTTTCACCTCCCCTGTGGAATTGATACTGGAGTTTTAAAAAAAATCCTAAATTACTTGAATGATATGTGCACTTGCGTTTCAATCCTAGTGAAGCTTTGAAATCAATAATTAGAAAATTTAATACCTATGTCACTAGGTGTAGCCACTATAAAAACATAAAATTATATTATTAACACGGAAAGGGGGTCAAGTATTTGGCGCCTTGCCCAAGGACTAACATTAAAGAAGTTATAAACAAAGAGAGTACATCAAATTGAAGTTCAATGTACTACATAAGATATAAAATAAAAATATATCTTGAATTCATAAAATTAAAACAAAGGTGCAAAGTTTAGGAAAGCTAGAACTAGATAGGATCACAATCCTTATTATCGAAAGCTGCACACTACTCATAATTACCTCCTTGATTACAAGCATTTCTTCCATGCTCTTAGTTTTGCACCCTGAAATATTTCTACATTTACACACACACACTAAATAAATAAAAAAGAAGAGATAAAAAAAATACCCTTCCTTAAGAGAAAATCACGTGCACTTAATCCGACCCCTAGAATAAGCATATTAAAGCTTACTAATCATCAAAACCGTTATGAATCATGCAAAATAATCTAAATTCAATATTAGGAATTACAACACTTAAACTAAACATAAGAGTTCTTATTATTGGCATAACGATGCTAGAGCCTGAGTTGTGTTTCTAACCTTTATGTATTTGGGCCCAAATGAGATCTACTACATCAAGCACCTAGACGGAGGCTTGGGCACCATAGACCTGGTATGGGCAACAGGGTGCTTGGATACTGGTACTAAATTTCTATATAATCTATATTTTGCAAAATTTGAAGTTGGTTCAGGTACATAGGAGCTACTTATGCTCGCAGTGGCACCAGACATTAACTTAACATATATTTTTCTCCTTATGTTCCGCCATCCCGACTTAAAATTTTAAACTGTATATACAAACACATATATCATGTAAGAATATTAAAATAACATAAATAAAATAGAAAGCATAATAAATATGATAACACACTCTCCATAAATCGACCTCTGGTAGTTACTGTTTGCCATTGTCAACCCTTTCTAGCAACCGTCGTAGTCCAAATACTGGTGTTGTGTCTAAAACAAGTATATTCATTTTCTTTATAATGACATACTAAATTTTTAGTGTAACTTTTTAGCCACCAACTATGTCATTTTTGACCAAATACTATTGTTACGACTTCCAACTACAACTTCTGTGGCCAACTGTCGCTATCACAACTATCAACTATAGATTTTTATGCCAGACTTTGTAGCTACAAACTGAGGTATTTTTTTGCCTAATTATGACTATTTTAGCTAAATTACTATTGTACATTTGAGGTTATTAGCTTTGTAACTCCGTCTTCTCTAATTCATGAGAAGATTAAATCTATATATTAACAATTATACAGTGGATTGCTGTGACTTTTCTAGGTCAATTGATTTTTTCTCATTCTTGGGTTTCTTCACGTAAAAAAATTATGGTGTTTCTTTCCGCTACTTCTCTTTTATCCGTGTATGCTGGATGATCAAACAACACAAAGACATTATAATACTACTCCACCATCGTGATTTTTTTGGCGTGCAAGAATTATAATAACCTTAATAAATATTAATTTGTTGTTTCACACAATGGATATAATTGAATATGGGGGTTTACACCCATGATAAACCTTGATAAGATAAAACTAAATAAATCATACTGAGGCTTTGGTATCATTTAGAAAAAAGATTAATCGAATTTTTTTCCAATAATCATTCTAACAATTCTAGTGATATTTTTTCTTCTCTCTAAAAGTAATGCTCTATTGAAGCTAAAACCTACATTAAAATATTAGTAATTATGCTATCATGATACTTTTGGGATCTTTCTTTTCACAAAATTTCTTCAAACTCAATCATTTAAACAAAAGATTTAGAAGAAATATTTATTTCCCATCAGAAGACTAATGAGTGATGACTATTAGAGACTGAGCATTTTGGAATGAGAGATGGGGTCATCAAGCTCATAAACTTTTAATGTACAGCCAAAGAGAGTGAGTGAGTGAGAGAGAGAGACTAACCACTATTAGTGGTGTGATATTGAAAGAGTAGGTCATAAATGATTCGACTTTATAGCCTAGCCACATCCACTAGATTTTATATGATTTTATATGAATCAATTATATAGCCCGCATCAATAGATTTTTATTGGTAGCATACAAATATTTATCATCCTAATAAAAAAAATCAATGAAGCTAGAAAAAAATACCACTTCCCTTGTTAAGGCTTGTGGATATTCAATATTAAGTGTAAAAAAATAGATTATGTAGGAAAAAAAATAGTTTAATTTCAAAAAACTAAATACAAAGAGAAGATAAACACAAGTATTATATAAAACATAGCATTTACATACATACCCCATAATCCTTATGTATTTATATATCTAACACCTAAACATTCATACTTACATGCTTCCACTCAAATCATTAGCATCACAAAAAGAAAAAAAAGCAAGCATCACACTTCTTTTTAAAGTGAAATACACATTTTTTGCAATGGCTTATGAGACTAAGGTGAGTGTAAATATCAAATTATGGGAATGAAAAATGTAAATATATAAGAATTGTGTGGTGTGCATGTAAATTTTCCTACATAATGGTCTAAAAATTTGAAACTTGTTAAAGTCCACGACAAAATGATCATCAAAGCATTTGAGAAGAGATTAGACGGGGGTGGGGCTAAGGTTGAACATCATAACTGGGATTATTTTATAAAGTTTTAAAAGTTATAAATGACCTTCATGTTTGACTCCACGTGAATAAAACTATTCAAATTCATGAATGATATTTCAAAAAGAATCTAATTCTCTCAAGTTACAAAAATAAGTTTGCCTTAGTATTGTAGATTTATATTATCATACGGTATACAACATATTTTACCACATAGTTCTTATGTATTTATACATTTAATCCCTAAGTTTAATATTTACATTTACATTACTTATACTCTTATGCGATGTTAAAAATTTGAGTGATATGTACATAAATATAAAAATTTAAGTGGTAGACATGTAAATGCAACCNAGGTAATCCTCCAATAATTTTATTATGGATAGAAGTTTTGTTTTGGTTGAGTTATTAAATTTTCATTAAAAAGCCCTATTTTTTTAAAAATAATTATTAAAAGTAAATAAATTCAAAAAAATCACATTTATCCTCTGATGTTTTAACTAAGCTATGGCTGGTGTAGCATAAAAATTTTAAAGTCATTTGGGTTTAATTTAATGAATTACGAGGTGTTATGGCCTTGAGGGAAAAATGGTAATTTTAGGATTTAAGCCTGAAATTAATATTTAGGCCTAACCAAAGGGTAAATGGTTAGTAAATGATCTTAATTGACATGTCTAAATGATTGAAATATAAGAGGGATAAATGGCNCCTCCAATAATTTTATTATGGATAGAAGTTTTGTTTTGGTTGAGTTATTAAATTTTCATTGAAAATCCCTATTTTTTAAAAATAATTATTAAAAGTAAATAAATTAAAAAAAATCACATTTATCCTTTGATGTTTTAACTAAGCTATGAGTGGGGTAGCATAAAAACTTTAAAGTCATTTGAGTTTAATTTAATGAATTATGAGGTGTTAAGGCCTTGAGGGCAAAATGGTAATTTTAGGATTTAAGCCTGAAATTAATATTTAGGCCTAACCAAAGGGTAAATGGTTAGTAAATGATCTTAATTGACATGTCTAAATGATTGAAATATAAAAGGGATAAATGGTCACAACCAATCTCACTTTGGTATCATTAAGGATAAATTTATAATTTTTCAAATTGATAAAATTTGGAAGTGTAACNAAATGGCCGCAACCAATCTCACTTTGGTATCATTAAGGATAAATTTATAATTTTTCAAATTGATGAAATTTGGAAGTGTAATTAAATAAGAAGATATTGAGGTTAGGGGTTTGACTTTGGAAGATCATAACCCAATAATTTAAAACCCAAGTTAATGGTTTTTAGAATAATTTCTGATTCCTGACAAGGATTAAGATCATAAATATTTAAAATTACAAATCTACCTGTTAAGTTTTAAGGGCTTAGTAGTGAATTAGGTTTAATCAAAATCTTGTCTAATGAGGTTTAGAAAATGAATTATAATTAATTTGAAAGATTTTAAAAGCACTATAAGCCCATATTGAAAGATCAAACCAGCTAAGTTTCTTAATTAAGACAAATTGCCCCTAATGGCCTTTGCCCGTATAATTCGTAAGTGAAACATCAAATGATAGCTACCTCACTTAAAGGGATAACCAAAACATCAAGGTTCATTGAGCATAAGGGTATGAATTGGGTGAAACATATACCAACATAAAAAGACCAAAATGAACTCGGGATGATTCGAGGGACTGAGTTTTTCTTCCTGAAAGAATGCTATAGATAATAGTTTCAGGATGAGATAATCTTGGGCAGAGGGTGAGTGACAAGGTTAACTTATCCTTTGTCATGTGCAAGTAAGCTAAATTAAGAGATAGAAGACATCACTTGGTCCGTATAGGTGTTATTTAACATCATATTTTGGTTTTATTGTGGTGTTATTGGTGTGAAAAACACCGTGGTAATGTAATGGAAGTGCTATTCGGGGGTTATTGGAATTATTAGAGGGGTTATTGAGTTTTGGTAGATGTTAGTGGTTCTCAGTAGTTTGTGTTTATTTGGTTGTATTTGAGCTTCTTGAGTGGTATTAGGATGTCAGGCTACGAGAAAAGTCAAATGGTACTGTTTAAGTGTGACAAGGTGGCATAATTTTGGTGTTTTTGCAAAAAAAATCGTTGATTTGTGTGCTATTGCGGGTGTACTGCGATAACACTTGATGTTATTGGAAATTTTTGGCAAAGGCGAGCAGTATTACATGTAGAAGAAAGTAGTATCAGTGTTATTAAGTGGGGTAACGACGTGGGAGTGGAGTTATTGCGCATGGCGTAATGACTTGTTTTTTGGTGTTATCGGTGTACTAGTGCATTCCATGGAGTAGGTGTTATTGGTGGTTGTATTGCAAGAGTAAGTTATTACTGTGGTTCCACACAAATGGTATTATCATTGGTTGGAAAGAATGTCATGAGTCTGATTTTGGGGACATTTTGGAGTGGACAAAACTGCATTTAAAATTCTATAAACTTAAATTTATTGGTCTACTTTATTTAGGGATGTTAATATTTATGTAAACATGTGATAGTTGCTAGGGAGTATGCAATATTTCTAAAAGGAATGCAATAACCCTAAATTTTACTTTAGAAGTTGAAATTTTTGATGTATGGGGTTTGGATTTTATGGGACCATTATTCCATCTTTCAAAAACCTATATATTTTAATTATTGTGGATTATGTTTCTAAAAGGACTGAAGTGGTTTCTTTACCCAGCTGTGATGCTCAGAGTGTTACAAAATTTTTAAAGAAAATATTTTTACTAGATTTATAATGACAAGAGTAATTATTACTGATTGGGGAAGGCATTCTAAAAATAAGAGAATTAATTAGGAAATTTGGAATTAAACATAAAATTGCCACAACATATCATCCTTAGACCAATGGTCTAGCTAAAGTGTCTAATCATAAAACTAAAAGGATATTATAAAAGTCTCTAAATTATAATTGAAAAGCTTGGTCTGCTAGACTTGATAATGCATTATGGGCTTAAAGGCTGCCTATGAAACTCCTTTAAAAATGTCACCATATAGGCTCATATTTGGAAAGGTTTGTCACTTGACAGTTGAACTTAAGCATAAAACATATTGGACTATAAAAGGAATTTAATTGTAATTTGAAAGATGATGACAAGAAATGATTATTGTAATTAAATTAGCTTGAGAAAATTAGAAATGAATCTTTTTAGAATGAAAAAAATTATAAGGAAATTATGAAAATTTGGCATGACCGGAAGATTTTAAGAAAATATTTTGAGCTTGGACAAGAAGTTTTACTATATAATACTAGATTGGAATTATTTTTCAGAAAACTTAAGTCTAGTTGGTTGGATCCATTTACTGTATAAAAGTCTATGCATATGGTGTTGTGGATATTAAAGATATGAAAATTGGAAGAATATTTAAAGTAAACGGGCACAGATTGAAACTTTATGTAAGTAAAAACAGGCTTATATTTGATAAAACACTGATGTTGGGTCAACCAGAGTAAACATTGGATATGTCAGGTTGACAATGTCAAACCAAGCACTTCGTTTGAGGCTACCCATGGATATCTGTGTGAATTGATTTTTATTGTTTATTTTTGTAAAGTTGAACGTATTATGTTATAATGAGATTTACATGATAAGATCAGGCTCAAAACACTAAATTAATAATCAAGATGAGGTTGTGACGTGTTATATGGACATAAGCCAAAGCAGTGCTTATTTGAACATTGGTGCTTAGGCATCAAAATTGGGTGCCTAAGTGCTAGTTTACAGAAATCCTAACACCTAAGTGGCCAGATTGGCGTCTAGATGCCAAAGCTAAAAAAAGTTCAAATAAACCACCACTTTACAATTAGAACCCATTTCTTCCCTTTAAAATCACCATTAACTTGCATGGGCTTATCATCTTGACATTTTTAATCATTTAAGAGTTAGAAAAGAGTGCAAGAACCAACTCTCCTTGAGACTGTGGCTTCAAGAATAGTAGAAAGAAAGAGCAATAGAGTTTTTGATAGAAAGAAATTCTTCAACAAAGACGCCCAAAATCACTACAATGGATCACTTGTGCCGAGTAAGTTGATTAAAGAAAGAGGATTCATTACACCTGAGAGCCAAGTAGAAGCGGTAATTGTTTAAAGGAAATGGGAAGTGTTATGTTATACTATAACATCTACTGTTATCTCTGTTGTGAAAGAATTTTATGCCAATCTTCCTAAATAACATCAAGGTTATGTCTATGTTAAAGGAAGGTTGTTGCCATTTACTCCTTCGCGTATCAACAGATTATTTCTAGTGGAAAATGTTTTGATTTGCAGTTATGCCAACTTTTCCTCTAAAAAAATCAAATTGGATGGAATTTTTAAATTCCTTACTAATGGTGAAGGGACATGGAGAATGCATAAAGATTCAAATATGAGTTTTTCTGCTTCTAAATTAAATTTATCCTCTATAGTCTGACACTTCTTTATTGTTACAAAGTTGCTTGCTTCTACAAATCTCTGGAAGTTTGCAAAGGAGAGTGCTTTCTTAATTTACTGCATTTAGACTGGTAAACCTATTGATGTGGGGGTGTTGATTTTTAGATCTATAGTTGGCTTTTATTTGAATGGATTCACCAAGGGACTTGGGCATCCTTTATCTTTTCTCTTCGTAGTTAGGCTCATGTTTCATATGAAAATTGGGAAATGCTACTTCTACCATGGATGCCCATGATCCAGTTCTTTGTGATGCAAGATAGCATTGATATTTTAGCGGGCATGGTGGTAGGTTCTCTTCTCACTCTTCCATAGCATTGTCACGACCACGACAGACTAGCATCACAAGTATTGTAAAAAAAATTAAGAAAATAGAGGAAATGGAAATTATTCATACCATAATTAGCAACATCTCTGATCAAATTGACCATCTGTACTGGTAGATGAAGCTTCAATCAGATCATGCTGCAAATTTTCATGAGGTACAAATAAGGATGTATCAGAAGAATAAGTGGATAAAAAATGAATCTGCTGAATAATTTTTTCATTGTTCTATTTATTGCTTTTATGTGCACCACTAGTCAATGAATATGAATATAGAGGAAGATAGTGTTAATGAGGGAAGCAAGTACTGGGTGTTATGTGTTGAAAATTTGATATTTAGGTGTGTTTGATGTTGTTCCGAACTCTGATTTGTAGGTGTTTCCGTGCCTGCATATTTTTATGTTTGTGTTATTGTATTTGCTTATCGGCTTATGTAAGACTGATGTTTTTTGGTTTGTATTGAACTATTATATAAGTTTGTGTGTTTAAATTATGTTTGTGAGTTTGATATTTGGTGTTAGTGTGCTTGAATCATTTTTATTTATCATATTTAAGAATCAAGTACTCGTGCAAATGAAAGTTGGGATAAGATTGGAAGATTTTAAAATTATTAAAATGATGTTGAATTGAGTAAATTAGGGTCTGATGGCATTAGGCTTGATGTGATTATGTTAAGAAAAACAAAATTTTTAAAACTGGGTACTGGCGCCTAGGTGATGAAACCTGACGCTTAAGCTCCAATTATCTGAGAGCATGGCACCTAAGTGTTAAATCCAGTGCTTAGGCGCCGAAGCAGTTGAATTGCTGGTTCAAACCTTAAAATCATGAAATGACCTGGTTCAATGCCATTTTTTATGCTCGACCCCATCTTCTTCCTTCGCACACACACCAGCACTTTCATAGGGCTTCTCCTACATTGCGATTCTTAGTTATTTAAGGCCTAAACACTTCAAATTTCTTCTTCTTCATGTATAATCTATACATTGCCAAGGAAATTTTCTTCTTTCACCATAGATTTCTTCTACATTGTGAAAAAGCTGAAAATTTTGAACAAATATTGAGAAATTAAAAAAAATCCTTGGTGAAAAGCTTGTTAGCTTGGAAAATTACATTTGCAATTTATTTAAAATTTTGTTAGATTTGAAATGGCTTCTAATTTAATGAGAGGAAAGGGAAATGAAGTCTTTGATCAAAGAAAATTTGCATGTCTAAAGCTTAAGACCGATACAACACGTTTCTTTTATCGAAGAAGTTTATAGCAGAAAGAAGCTTTTCTAGACCTGGTGATTCATTGGAAAATCTAATTATAGAGCATCACTGGGGGAGTTTGTGCTACTTTACTATCGTAGCAGTTATTTTTGTTGTTTGAGAGTTTTATGTGAATCTCCCAGATGCTTCTGATGATGAAATATTTGTTAGGGAGAGGAGAGTAGAGTTTACTCCTGAATTGATCAATGCCTTATACCAGTTTTATGTTATACTTGATTACTACTACTCATGAGTCCAGCCTACTGCAGAGCAACTAGATGAGATTTCTGTATTTTTGACTGGTGGGCGTGGATCTTAGAAAATAAAGAACAACCACAAGGTAAACTTTTCTTCTTCTAAACTCAATGCCCCATCTAAAAAATGACACTATTTTATCTCTGCTTGCCTTCTTCCTACAAACTATTTAAATGAAGTGACTTGGAAGAGAGCCACTTTGAACTATTGCATTCAAAAGATGAGACCTATTGATATTGGCTCTCTCATCAATAAGTTTATCATCGATTCTTCTACAAAAGGTTCTATGACAGGTTTGGGTTACTCTTCTCTCATCTTTACTATATGTAAACAATCTCAAGTTAGTTTGGAAGCTTGGGAGGTGTTACTACAGCCACTGAAGCCTATCGTTAAGGCTAATGTGGATTTATATGAAAAGCATGCTACACTTGGTTCTAGTGATCGATCTTCAGATATTCCTTCTACCTCTAGTGCTGCTACTCCACCTCTAGTGCTGCTACTCCACCTCCTGCTATTTGGTAAGAACTTTGTGCCACTATTAGGAGCATCAAGATGATATTTATTTTGTGCAAAGTCAACAGCAAGAAAATGAAGATCACTGGGAACATTTAGAACAATATTTGAAACGAAAAAGTTATTATGAGGCTAGTTTCAATACTTCTCTGGTGAGTTTTCAGATAGGAGATCAGAGTGCAGAGTTTCCTTCGTATCCTTATTATCCTATGTTTGAACGCCGAAAGGAAATAAATGAAGAAGATGATGATGAGGAGTAGTTATTCTGCTTATGGCAATGTTTACTTTCTCTAGTTGTTGTTGACTTTTATTTATTTTTTGTGCTGGACATTATGTTATTTATGCTTATTGCTGATGTAGATTCTAGATTTTTTTAGTTTTTACCACACAACAGTTTACTTTTTCTCCAGATCATATACTATTGCCTGTTTGTTAAAGTAGTTCTTGTACTTTGAAATTTTCATGCTACACCTGTTAATTTGAGATTTACTATGGCTATGCACTATCTTTACTTCTTGTACCTGTACGATTTTCATGTTTAGAACCTTGTGATATATAATTATTATGTTAAATTTTTCTCTCTTCATATTTATTTTGTACTAAAATGTTTAAAACTGTTTAAAAACTTAAGTTTGGGGGAAGGAGAAAAACTTTTAAAAACTAAGCTTTATTTGTCCTCAATAGACTATATTTAAAAATTATTTTAAAATCAAGTGGTGTTATCTTTAAAGAACTATATTTTTGATTCTATGAATGTTATAATAGACATGAATATAAAGATTTTTGATAATAAAGAGTAGTTGTAGAGTTAAGGTATTTGGTATAAGAGGATAAGGATATGCTTTTTACTATTTATAGTAGGAAAACTTGAATTTTTGAAACACTAGGAATCTTAGATTTACACTTTTAAAAAAATTCAAACTATGAAAAATTATTTTTAAACTAATGCACATTATAAAGTAAGGAATTGTGATAAGTTTTTAATTTTAGGAGGAGAATAGTGAGTTCAAAATCATTAAAGGCTATCCAGATTTAGTAATCTTCACATAAAAGAGTAATGATTATAAAGATCTAGAAAGAAAAGAAAAGAAAATATGTGGGAAAAAGCTTGAGAAGATGCCTAATAAGAAATTGACTTCACTTGAATCTTTTTAAGGGAAGAAACTTAATTGCAATTCTAGGCTTATTATTAATTCTTGAGGCATTAGTCAAATCTTTACTAGTGGAGTTCTGATGTAATTCTATCTTTTAACTCTTCTAGGATTCTTAAGTGTGATAAATTGGAATTATTTTTGAAATAAATAGAAACTTAGAATTTTTAACTTGATTAATAAGAATTTTTATACACTAGTTATAACCTCAATTATTGAAAATTTTTTCTGAAAGTTATGCTTGTCATTTATGGGACAAAATAATAGGAATCTTTAATCAAACCCACTGTCAGAAGTTAAAACATATGTTTTATAACATAGAAGAGTTACTTGAGCACAAGTAATGATGAAGTTTGGGGGATTTTGAGTCACCTCAAAATGTGTTAATTTTTTTTATATATTTTTTACTCATTTTTAATGATATTGCACTTTAAAGAAATGTATTTTGCATGCTTTTTATTTCAGTTACAAGGTATGGAACTTTAAAGAAAATGGAGCAAAAACGAAGCAATACGAGGTCAAATGGAGCTAGAGGCACAAAGTGAACAAGCGGCTACGTGCAGATCCCATACGTAGAAACAATTTGACACCATGGAGATAAGATCTAGTGCCTAGGAATCAGGCATTTATACAAGCTTCTGAAAGGCTGGTGTTTAGGCACCACAGTTAGGTGTCAGAATCAGTTTTCTTCTAAATACATTGAATATGGAAAAATTTTAAAAGGGCATCTGAAGTGCAAAAAGAAAAAAAAAAGAGAAGGTGCTTTGGTAGGCGGTTGATTTGGGGCTCTTGGTTAGTTGTGAGAGTCTTTTGGTCTGTGTGTGTGTGTCTGTCTTGGAGTAAAATTGTACGGATAGTTGAGAATTCATCAAAGGAACTTTAGAGGATTTGCTTGGGGAGAAGTTTGAGGTAAGTACTTTGTATTTTTTTAGTTCTATTTTATTTTGTAAACTTGAATTTGAATACAAATAATATTTTGTTGTACTAACCCCATGAAGTCTGAGTTGTTTTCTTTATCCTTGCAATAAGAAATAATCATGTGTAGGATTATAACTATTTAACATTTCTCTTATTTCACACTTATGATGATTCATTATTTTGTACTTAATTTACTTATTCAATCTAGCTAATTGGTATGTTAAAACTTGTTGTGAATCCATAATGACCCGGGAGGGATACATGTTCCTCAACTAATAAGAATCACATTAATCTAGTGGGTGATGAGGTAGTCCATAGGTTAGTGAAAATAGAGAGGGAGATAAGTTTTGATGGGTGTAAATTGGTGATTCTAGGGTGACATGCTAGATTCTTAACCAATTTGTTATAGAGTTTGGAACTTAAAGCTAGGTTAGTCCAAAAATTGTGGGCATAGTGGACAATATAGAGTGACAAACTAGAACTTACCCAAAATAACCAAGGATTTATGAACTTAATTCTAGGTTAGCCAATGCTCTTTATGCTCTTGGAAGTTGGTAAAGAATATGTATGCTCATATTTTTCACAATACTACATTTAAACATTTTAACATTTGATTCATACACTGATTATGATCTCATTGTAAGAGAAAAAAACTTTCATATAATTTGAGCTCCACTACGTAAAGTTTGTTTAGAAACACTTAGCATTTTCTTTAAGTTTTGAAACTGAATTAGTAGGAATTAGTTACTTCTTTTACACATAAACTTGCGACCTTATTTTTTAGATAATTGTCTGGAGATCAAGTAAGGTTTTACTAAGTACATAAAAAGAGTTTTCACCTCCCCTGTGGAATTGATACTGGAGTTTTAAAAAAAATCCTAAATTACTTGAATGATATGTGCACTTGCGTTTCAATCCTAGTGAAGCTTTGAAATCAATAATTAGAAAATTTAATACCTATGTCACTAGGTGTAGCCACTATAAAAACATAAAATTATATTATTAACACGGAAAGGGGGTCAAGTATTTGGCGCCTTGCCCAAGGACTAACATTAAAGAAGTTATAAACAAAGAGAGTACATCAAATTGAAGTTCAATGTACTACATAAGATATAAAATAAAAATATATCTTGAATTCATAAAATTAAAACAAAGGTGCAAAGTTTAGGAAAGCTAGAACTAGATAGGATCACAATCCTTATTATCGAAAGCTGCACACTACTCATAATTACCTCCTTGATTACAAGCATTTCTTCCATGCTCTTAGTTTTGCACCCTGAAATATTTCTACATTTACACACACACACTAAATAAATAAAAAAGAAGAGATAAAAAAAATACCCTTCCTTAAGAGAAAATCACGTGCACTTAATCCGACCCCTAGAATAAGCATATTAAAGCTTACTAATCATCAAAACCGTTATGAATCATGCAAAATAATCTAAATTCAATATTAGGAATTACAACACTTAAACTAAACATAAGAGTTCTTATTATTGGCATAACGATGCTAGAGCCTGAGTTGTGTTTCTAACCTTTATGTATTTGGGCCCAAATGAGATCTACTACATCAAGCACCTAGACGGAGGCTTGGGCACCATAGACC
>JXCR01126101.1:3916-28781 GCA_002079205.1 Phalaenopsis hybrid cultivar | reverse complement strand
GACATTTTTTCTTCTCTCTAAAAGTAATGCTCTATTGAAGCTAAAACCTACATTAAAATATTAGTAATTATGCTATCATGATACTTTTGGGATCTTTCTTTTCACAAAATTTCTTCAAACTCAATCATTTAAACAAAAGATTTAGAAGAAATATTTATTTCCCATCAGAAGACTAATGAGTGATGACTATTAGAGACTGAGCATTTTGGAATGAGAGATGGGGTCATCAAGCTCATAAACTTTTAATGTACAGCCAAAGAGAGAGAGTGAGTGAGTGAGAGAGACTAACCACTAATAGTGGTGTGATATTGAAAGAGTAGGTCATAAATGATTCGACTTTATAGCCTAGCCACATCCACTAGATTTTATATGAATCAATTATATAGCCTGCATCAATAGATTTTTATTGGTAGCATACAAATATTTATCATCCTAATAAAAAAAATCAATGAAGCTAGAAAAAAATACCACTTCCCTTGTTAAGGCTTGTTGATATTCAATATTAAGTGTAAAAAAAATAGATTAAGTAGGAAAAAAAATAGTTTAATTTCAAAAAACTAAATACAAAGACAAGATAAACCCAAGTATTATATAAAACATAGCATTTACACACATACCACATAATCCTTATGTATTTATATATCTAACACCTAAACATTCATACTTACATGCATTCCACTCAAATCATTAGCATCACAAAAAGAAAAAAAGGAAGAAAAAAAACAAGCATCACACTTCTTTTTAAAGTGAAATACACATTTTTTTGCAATGGCTTATGAGACTAAGGTGAGTGTAAATATCAAATTATGGGAATGAAATATGTAAATATATAAGAATTGTGTGGTATGCATGTAAATTTTCCTATATAATGGTCTAAAAATTTGGAACTTGTTAAAGTCCACGACAAAATGATCATCAAAGCATTTGAGAAGAGATTAGACGGGGGTGGGGCTAAGGTTGATCATCATAACTGGGATTATTTTATAAAGTTTTAAAATTTATAAATGACCTTCATGTTTGACTCCACGTGAATAAAACTATTCAAATTTATGAATGATATTTCAAAAAGAATCTAATTCTCTCAAGTTACAAAAATAAGTTTGCCTTAGTATTGTAGATTTATATTATCATACGGTATACAACATATTTTACCACATAGTTCTTATGTATTTATACATTTAATCCCTAAGTTTAATATTTACATTTACATTACTAATACTCTTATGTGATGTTAAAAATTTGAGTGATATGTACATAAGTATAAAAATTTAAGTGGTAGGCATGTAAATAAATAAGAATGTTGGTGTTTATGTAAATGCGACCCTTTTTTTTTTTTCTTATCTTTGCTTTTGTGAACCACTAATTAGAAGACAACGTGTTTTTCACCATCTAGAAATGAGTCAAACATTCACTTGTGGTATACCAGAGCTAGTGCATGGCCTCAATTTAGTATTGTAGCCAAAGTAAAACCTCCATTAAGTAAATCTTATACAGTCCAGATCCTCAATCCACTAGTTACAAGCTCAGCTCTGCTCCGCTAGTTCTCTTTTTTATTCAGGAATTGTGCGCTAATTACTTGTTTTAAGGCGCTCATATTGGAACATACCGTTGCTTGCTGTTCTCTCCGACCTCTTTGTGCTTTGCCGCTTCTCCATTTCTGGATATGTACTCTGCAATATATAATAACATCAGGGTATACATACTAAAATATCTTGTATAGGTTATGACCATTTTGCCTTTGTATGTTATTTGAAAATGTAGAATTCCAAGGCTTATATACAGAGCTGTAAGGTAAACAGGATTGAATAATAAGAAGAATTATTTCTCTGCCACTTTCTTCACTTCTCATATCTGTTTAGTTTATGTAGTATCAGAGCTGCTGGCATCTATTGCCTCAAGATCCATGGCCTCCTCCTCCAACATCCTCATCCCATCTATTCTTTCCAAGATTCTCTCAACAAAATGAAGGAAATCCACATCCCAACTCCTTTAGAATTTCTGATGCAACATATCAAAAGCGTTGCCAACACCCCTCTTCTCTTTGCAAATTACAACGTCTGGAAGATAGAAATACAAAAACTATTTATTGCAAATAGCTTGAGAGCTTTTCTTGATAAAAAACTCACTTGCCTCCCCATTATCACCAAGATTCCGACGGAAACGCCATAGAAAACCCAAATTTCATTCTATGGAATCCTGTGGATCAAAATCTAGCCGCAACCCTCTTCTTCACATAATCACCCTTTTTATTACTCTATGTTCTTCACCTCACCACAACCTTTTAAACTATGGATAACCCTTGAAAGACACTTCTAGTCTGCTAACTGTTCGAGAGTCATACAACTTAAGAACGAGTTGCACAATTTTCACATGGATACTTGATACCGCTTCCAAGTGTCACAACACAGAGGGTTCACGCAAGTGCATGTGTCGTATCAGTAACATTAGATTTTAGAGTCTAGAATATCAATTCCATAGCGAACAAGGTAATCCATGTTAGAAAATGTTCCAGCCTACTGAATTTAGTCCTAACCTGAAATTTAGATTTGGTTAAAGTTCTACAAAGTAATCTTAAAGTATCGTAAGTAAAATAATTAAGTCCTACAAAAGTAATCCTAAATTATCATATTTAATTGAAAGTGGCAAATACTTAGTGACTCTTCCTTGTAATGATTTTAGAGGATTTCATGAAATTGAGAATTGCAAATAGGCAAGTTTAGTGACAAGGAGGAGCAATAATTTTCTTTACTTTCTCTCGAGTGCATAAAGAAGCTTGGTTAGAAAGGAATTTATTCTCCTAAATCCCATAATAAACACATCAAAGCATATTTTCCTAACATTTGCATCTCGACATAAGGCATATCAACCTATACCCCATAATTTAACGTGAAAAATTTAGTTGATTTTACTATAGACTTTCCCAAGACTTATGGTTCACAACATATTTTAATAATTCACTTGGCCGGAATAAACAGTAAATAAGAACTTAAAGGTTTCTCATCACCATATAAAGTAAAAAAAATACTACACAACTCTCATTTCATCCATCCTACTTAATCCTCAAAAAGAAGAGTGAAAAGTCTACTCAAGAACCATGATAAAAACATCAAACAAATTCATTGAAAAAAGAGAAAACCACTATCGAATTGTTAAAATTGAAATATAAATGAACGAACACAAAAATACTTAGCTTTCTTTCCTTTACAATGACCAAAAGATGAATCAATCAACATACTTCCTTAATTCTTAGGCTACTGCTCCTGTAGAATTCTCCTTGTTCTATGAACTGGAAGAAGAAAAAGGGCTCTTCACAGAAAGCTAAACCCACTAAGAAACCAAATGACATCAATCCCTCTAAGTCCTAATGTATTGCTATTTATAGACTCTTTACATATGCTTTCATGAATCCTATGCATCCTTACACGATCCCCCACATGATCCACATGGTTGAATTCTCGAACCACAACAACTCCTCCAGGTAGTTTCTGGTGCCTAGGCATCAAGTGGTTGATGTTTAAGTGCTAGACTCTTTGTTTGCTGAGGAATGGACAAGCGCCTAAGTACACCTGTGGTCCGGTGCCTAGTCTTCCTTGTCGCGATGCCTAGGCTAAAATGTGGTTGAACTCATTATCACCCAAATAAATTAGAACTTTGGGTGACTTTGCCCAAGAAAATCCTAGCTAAGTATTTCCAACCTTCAAAAATCATTGTACTTAGAAATGATATTACTTCATTTTTCTAGTTAGAAGGTGAGTCGATTTATGAGGCATGGGAACAATTTAAGGAACTTCTTAGAAAGTATCCACATCATGCTCTACCCAATTGATTATTTATCTAGACATTTTACAATTGTTTAGTATGATTCCTTAGATCTATTAATGATGCTACCATTGGTGAATCACTCATGTTTAAGCCATTTGATGAGGCTTATTCTCTGATTGAAGAGATAGTCACAATTAATTTCCATCAACTTGTTGAAAGAGTAAACCCTAGGAATGAAGCTAGTGTGCATGATACAAATGTTCATTGATTTTTAACTTCTCATATAGTCCCAATATCAAGGAAGCTAGATCATTTGGAATGATCCAACCACAAATACCTTCAGTAATTGAGGAAAATTTTTTTAGAAAAATGATTGATGCTAGTATTTCATCATTTGAAACCTTAAATATAATTAACAATAAACCTAACAACCCATATTCCAATTTCTTTAACCCAATTTGGAAAATCCAACCTAACTTTAGTAGGAAAAACGTTTCTCGTAGTTGAAAACAATAATGGGGAAATAATCAGGCAAATTCTTTAAAATAATAGAATAATCAGGGTAGTACCAAATATAGCCCTTCTTATCCTCTAGGATTTAATAATAATCCACAATTTAAGGAGAAGAAATTTTCTTGAGAGGAGGTTGTAGGTAAACGGGGAATCAACTGTAAAGTTAAGATGCAACAATAAGGAACATAGAAAACCAATTGTGCTAGCTTGCTAACTCTTTTAGCAATCAACCCTCAAGGAACTCTTGCTAGCAACACTGAGATGAACCCTAAGGAGAAGAACAGTGAGCATGTAAAAGTTACCAATTTAAAGAGTAGAAGAGAGTTGGAGGATGTAATTTGTAAAGAGGTTGAGGTTGAAAAGGAGACTGTGGAATATGAAAAATCTTTTGAGAATATCTCGGAGGCCTTAGAAAAACCTGTCTCTCCAACTATGATTAACTTAGAAAAACCACCACCTCCATTTCCTCAAAGATTTAAACAACAGAAGTTGAATTAGAAATTCTCAAAATTTTTGGAAGTATTTAAGAAAGTAATTATTAACCTTTCTTTTGCTGAGGCTATGGAGCAAATGCCCAATTATGTAAAGTTTATGAAAGATATTCTTGACAACAAGAGGAAGTTTAGAGATTATGAGACAGTTGCGCTCAGTGAAGAATGCAACGTTATTAATTAGAAGAAGCTTTCTTAAAAACTTAAAGATCTTAGGAGCTTTACTATTTAATTGGAGAAAGATTTTTTGGAAGATATTTATGTGATCTTAGAGCAAGTATAAACCTTATGTCATTAACTATTTTCAGAAGGTTAGGATTATGAGAAGTGACTCTTACTACTGTAACCCTTCAGCTAGCTGATTGATCGATCACTTATCTAAAGGGGTTATAGAAGATCTTATCTTCAAAGTGGATAGGTTTATCTTCCCTATTGATTTTATTCTGTTAGAAATGGAGGAAGATAAAGAAATTCCAACTACTTTAGGTAGACCTTTTCTAGCCATTGAATGTGCTATGATAGAAGTGTAAAAAGGTGAATAAATAGAGCGAGTAAATGATCAAGAAGTTATATTTAATGTCCTGAAATATATGAAATAACTATCTAAAGGAATGATGATGCATGTTTTTGATGGACATAGTTGATTATTTGTGTAGTACCATTTTTGTGTAAGTTATGAAGTTAAATTAGAAGAGCGTAAGTTGGATAATGAGAAAGACACGGACTTTCAAGATGAATTAAGCCTATTGTTTATAAAAGATTTAAAATTTTCTTAGAAGAGATTTGAGATTCTAGATACGACAAAAAATAGTAAACCTTTTATTCCTTCTGTTGAGGAACCTCCTGAACTTGAGATGAAGGTGCTTCCCACACACTTAAAGTATTCCTACTTAAGGAAGTCATCTATATTACTAGTTATCTTCAAAGTGGATAGGTTTGGCTCATTTATAAGAGGGGAAATTAATGGATATTCTAAGGTATTATAAACAAAGATTTTAGATGGAACATAGCAGATATATAGGGGATTATTCACGTTATTTGTATGCATAGGATCATGATGGAAGATGATCATAAACCCAGGCAGATCCTCAAAGGAGATTAAATCTAATTATAAAACTAGTTATCAAAAAGGAAATGAAGTGGCTTGATGCAGTTATTATTTATCTTTTATCAGTCAGTGTAAGGGTTAGCCTTATTCATTGTGCTCCTAAGAAAGGAGGAGTGATAGTAACTATAAATGAATAAAATGACCTAATTCCAACTAGACCTGTCACTAGGTGGCGATACTATAGAAAGTAAATTCTACAACAAGAAAGATCACTTTCCTTTACCTTTCTTTGAACAGATGTTGGATAGGCTAGTTGTAAATCTCTATTTTTTCTCTCTAGATAGATATTTTTGGTATCACTAAATACCTATAGCTCTTGAGGATAAAAAAAGACAACATTTTCAGATCTCTGTGTTACTTTTGCTTTTCAAAAAATGCCTTTTGGGTTGTGTAACACACCTGCTAAATTTTAATGGTGTATGATATCTATATTCTATTATTTAATTGAGAAAGGAATTGAAGTGTTTATGGATGAATTTTCAGTGTTTAGACCATTGTTTGATTCTTGTTTAGACCATTTAGCAAAGGTGTTGAAATGATGTGAAGAAACCAACTTGGTTCTCAATTAGAAGAAGTATCAATTTATGGTTTCAGGAGGAATCATATTAAGACATAAATATCTACAAATGGCAAAAATTCAAGCCATTAAAAAACTTCCTCTTAGTACTACTGTGAGGGGGGTAAAAAGTTTTTTGGGACATGCTGACTTCTATAGGCGATATATAAAAGAAATTTCCAATATTGCCAAACCCTTATGTCATCTCTTAGAAAAGGATGTCTTGTATAGTTTTGAATATTAATGCCTAAATGCCTTCAATATTTTAAAAGAGAAATTAATAACTATTCCTATTATTGTTTCACCTACTTGGAAGAAACCATTTGAGCTAATGTGTGATGTTAGTGACTATGCTATCAGAGTAGTATTAGGACAAAGACAAAATAAAATTTGTAACGTCATATACTATGCTAATAAAAATCTTAATGAAACTCAAATTAATTACACAACTAGTGTGAATAAATTATTAGTTGTAGTATATGCTTTTTCTAAATTAGGCTCTATTTATTTGGAATAAAATGTATAGTTAACACTAACCGTTCTATTATTGGATATCTTTTGTCCAAAAAATGCAAAATCAAGATTGATTAAATTGGTCCTTTTGATGCAAGAATTTTATATTAAAGCAGTAGATAGGAAGGGATCTAATAATCAAATAACAAGCCATTTATTAAGATTGGATCAGGGAGATTCGTATACTTATAAAATGGAAATTAATGAAATATTACCTGATAAGCAACTATTTGCTATTACTGAATGACACATTCCATGGTTTGCCAATATAGTATATTTTATTAGGAGTAATGTTATTCCCTATGCCCTGACATACCATCAATGAAAAGAATTCATTTATGATGCTAGAAATTACTTTTGGGATGACCCATATCTTATTGGAAAATGTAAGGATTATATGATAAGGTGATGTTTACCCTTAGAAGAAACCTAATGAATTATTAATAAATGTCATGATTCAGAATTTGGGGGACATTATGGAGTTGATAGAATCACCTATAAGTTTTGACAATCTGGATTTTATTTTCCTACTCTTTTTAAGGATGTGAATATATAAACATGTGATAGATTCCATAGAGTAGGAAAAATTTCTAAGCAACATGAAATACCCTTAAATTCTACTTTGAAGATTGAGATTTTTTATGTTTAAGATTTAGATTTTATGGGTCCCATCGTAGCATCCTCAAGAATTTTTTATATTGTGATAGCTGTGGATTATGTTTCAAAATGGATTGAAGCAATAACTCTTCCAAATTGTGATGCTCAAAGTGTAGCTAAATTTTTAAAGAAAAATATCTTTAGTAGATTTGGTATGCCTAGAGTGATCAATAGTGATGGGGGAAGCCACTTTAAGAATTGAAAAAATTGAGACATTAGTTACAAAGTATGGAATTAAGCACAGGATAAGTACATCTTATCATCCTTAAATGAGTGATCTAGCAGAGGTATTCGATAGGGAAATCAAAAATTTTTTAGACAAAATTGTCAATCATTATAGGAAGGATGGTTTATGAGATTAGATGAAGAATTATGGTTATAGGACTGCTTATAAAACTCTTAGAAAAATGCCTCTATATAGACTCATATTTGGCAAAAAAATGTCACTTACAAGTTGAATTAAATATAAAGCTTATTGTACTTTTAAGGAATTCAAATACAATATGAAAGAAGCTAGTGAGAAGAGATTATTACAGTTAAATGAACTTTAGAAAATTAGACAAGAATCTATAAAAATACAAAAAAAATTATAAAGAGAAAATTAAATAGTGGCATGATCAGAAGATTTTTAGAAAAGATTTTGAGCGTGGATAAAAGGTTTTACTATACAACACACTATAGAAATTATTTAGCGAAAAATCTAAGTCTAGATGGTCGGGGCCAATTACTATAGTCAAAATTTATCCTTTTGGTGCTATTGATATTAAAGATCCTAAGAGTGGTAGAATATTCAAAGTGACTGGGCAATGATTTAAACCTTATTTTAGTAGTGAAAGACATATAGTTAATGAGGTTTTATTGTTGGGTCAATTTGTGTAAATTCTGGATTTTGTTTAGCTAATGACATTAAACCAAGCACTTCTTAAGAGGCAACCCAAGTTTGTTTTAGTTTTTAGTTTATTTTATTGTTTTTGTTGTGGTGTGTATTGTTAGTGTTTGTTTGTTGAAGTTTAGAATTATAATTGGATTACTTTGTTTTTACTGTGGTTTGAGAGTAGTGATTCCTTTGTCTTCTCATTGTGACTAGACTTATGTTGGTTCTTTGGGAGTAGTTAGATCAACCAAATCCTCTATAACTTAGTTCTCAATCGAACTTAAAGATTTACCAGAAACATGTTGAGTTTGGACATAAAATAAGTCCATCTTAATTTTTTATCTCCTATTTTTTATGTTGTTCTTCTATTTTGTTTTTGGGGGGGGGGGTTCAATAAACCAATCATTTGAGGAGCTTACAGAGTACATTTTCATTTGAACTGTTAGTGGTGTATATATTATAGAACAAGGATATACTTGATTTTGGCAACACATAAAGCAATGTAACAAGAGCAATCTTGTCCTAAGGATTGTCCTTACAAAAATTATTTATAAGCATTAGACAATCAAATGAGAGGGAATTTTATTGGAAATATGGACGTGGAGATGATAAATGTGATGAGAAGGAGAAAGAATTAACCTTATTTATCTTTAGAGTTTTTGTATTTATTGTTGTGATTAAATATTTGGGGAGGATCAAAACATTCAATTTAAATGACCAGGACCAAATTTGGGTCGTGCACTTAGGTCCCAGTGCCTTGGCATCAAATTGCTAGGAAGTGCATTGGTGCCTAGGCACCAATAAACCAGCGACAAGGCGTTGCACCCAAGTGCCTTGGTGCCACCATCGTGGCACCTAGGCTCCACTTTCATCTGAGTGATAAAACTGCCTGAATCACCTCGTTTTAGATTATTTTTGCATGATGTCCTTCTTAACCATTCCTCTACAATTATGAAGGCGATACTTAGGGTTTCCATCTCCTTTGCATTTGTGCTTAATCTATAGGCATTGATGTGTAAAAATCACCTCTTTAAGGTAAAATTACACCTCTTAATCTTGCATTACCTTGTTCATCTGGAAAAGTTTCAGATTTTTGGGAAAAATGTGAGGAAGAGAGGAAGTGCTTTGGGGAGAGTTGATTAAGCCCATAAATTGCATATTGATTGCAACTACATCATTTATGTTAACTTGTTTCACCATAAATTACATATCTTGCTGATCTTATGACGCACAAGACCAAAGGAAGCATATGCATAGATTCTTTTGATAGGAAGAAGTTGATGAGCTCTAAAGTTTAAGTGCGGCATTATAAAATCTTAATATCAATGAAATTAACTACTGAGAGAGAATTTCTTAGTCATGGGGAAGAGATAGAAAGAATAACTATGAGTAAGAAGTGTGAAAATTTATGTTATAATACCACTGTTACTATGATAAACGTAGTAAGAGAATTCTATTCTAATCTTCTTGAAGCTTGGGATGGATTTATTTTTGTGAGAGGAACATACATGGATATTTTCCCCTCTTATATCAATTCCTATTTATCCGTGAGTAAATTCTCTCATTGAACTTATTCCGATACTTTTTTAGCTAAGTCTCTTCTTGATGAAGTGGTAAAAATTTTAACTGATGGTAGACGAGAGTGGAAAGGTAGTGAGGGTAATCAAATTTCTGGCTTATAAATTAAATAGAATAGACATGACATTTTAGCCAAATTAATTTTTTTGAAAATCACTAGTGAAGTAATTATTGATCTTGCCCTTTTCAATTATAATATCTAGAAAGATGATCCTATTAATTTTGGTTCCATTATTCATTATTCTATAGTCAATACCACAAAGGTAGGATGAATCCTTAGGTTAGGGCATCCATCTATTATATTTTCCTTATGCCAACATGTGGGTGTTGCTATTAATAGTGAGAAGGAGATTCTTTGTCCTTTAAAGCCAGTCTATGCATAAAAAATTGAGTTATATTGTTGGCATGGTAATGCTGGAAAATGATCACATAAAGGGCGGCCTAGTTCTTCTACTTCTTACCTCCCACAACCTCCTACTCCACGGAATACATTTGCACAATATTTGGAAAGTGTAGGGAATAATAATGCAATTTTTCATGGTGAGGTATACATATTAAATGAGCATTTTTCACACATTGATTAACAAAAAAAAGGTGATTTTACCATTAAGCCCATTTTTGAGCTGCTGAAAAAGAGCTATGTTGACACAACCAGTGGATTTGGGATGTAAAATTAGTGGAGTTTCCAGTTTGCCCTCCTTACAAGTTATATGAGCATAACAAGTTGATGAAGGAGCATTCAAATGAGGAAACTGATGACGATGAGGATGAGGAGTAGATTTTTTTTCTTTGTAGTGAATGTAGTGATTTCCTTATTTTCCTTATTGTAGTGTTCTTTTATTTTCTTTTTCTGATGTACTGGAAATAGTATTTTGTATTGTTGTAGTGTGGTTGTAATTCAGTATTAGCTTATTATTGGTCTGGATTCATGTTAAACTTATTTATTGTAATATTGGATTCTTTCTAATGACATTCATGTTAATCCTATTTAGCTACAATTTACCTACTATAACATGTTAGTTATTTCCTGTATATACTTGAAAATTTTTTAGATAGACACATATTTTAGGATGTACTTATATGCTAATTTTTCTTTGTTGCCACATGTGCTAAAATTCAAGTTTTGGGGGAAGGATGGGGTGGGGAGGGGGAGAAAAAGTTTGAGAAGCCTAAAATTATTTGTCCTCAGTTACTTACATTTCTGATTGTTAGGCTTTGAAAAACAATTTGAGGTATGTTGGTTTAAATTTAACTTATTGTGATTTGGAGTAAGGAATACATAGAAATTTTATTTTAAATTCCATGTAAATAAATCTAGACTAGTGTGTAGTAAACTTACACTTTAACTAGTATAATAATAATTTCACTATTCACTTTTACAAAGAGTTACTTATTTTTTAACCTAGGTATCTTAGATATACAATTCATAAGAATTAAGCCTATATTCAAAATATAAATATCATAATACATGGTCAATCATCCCCTAAAATCTGAAGTTCCTTTGCCTCTAAATCGCCTCAAATCCACCCAAAATCAAGCCCTAGGTGCAAAATTAAAGGTTGAAGGTGATTTAAGGGGTAAAAATA
Organism: Phalaenopsis hybrid cultivar; assembly: GCA_002079205.1. Taxonomy (NCBI): domain Eukaryota; kingdom Viridiplantae; phylum Streptophyta; class Magnoliopsida; order Asparagales; family Orchidaceae; genus Phalaenopsis; species Phalaenopsis hybrid cultivar. The sequence continues at coordinate 17,143 of JXCR01126101.1, read as the reverse complement.
GAGGTTTATGATGAAAATCATGAATTAAAGGGTTAATTTTCCGCTCTCGGGTCGAAGGCACCGTCGGCGCTAATGTCAGTGCCGTCGGTGCTGAAGGACTGAAATTCACTATTTTGATTTTTCAAAATTTCAATTTCCTTTCAATTTTCTCCAAAGTTTTTTTTTTAAGTATTTTTAAACACATTTTATCTAAATTCATAAATACACATTTCACAAATAATCATTTTCACAAACAACAACAAACTAACTTTTATATATGAAAATATACTTTTTACAAACACATTTCACAAATCACAATTTCACACCTATGAAGTAAACTAATTATAAATTAGCATCAAAATCAAACCACAACACTAAAAACTGACACAAAACTATACACATAATCAAAGTTCAAAATAAACCAAATCAAACCTAATAAAATCCACACAATTACACTAAACACGTAAACTTTTTTAAACAAGTAGAGAATTCACAATCTTCTATTATTCAGCCTCATCTTCAATGCTATCACCTCCTCCAATATCTCCCATAGATTGGTAATGAACATATAGGTTGTAGAAGGATCGGTATGGGAATTGATCTGTCAAATTTTCTTTGATCCACCCCTTTTCTTTAAACATCCAAACTAATCCTGCTTCAAAAGTTTCAGTGTGATCAAAATTCTCTTTCATTCTCCAATCTAGGTGATAAAAAATGTACTTTAGATCTCCCACTACATTCATAATACTCTGAAGTTCTCTTTCCATTTTCTTCAATTTCTTATCTAAAACAAGCAAACTTCCAACTGTTGGTGGCATTAACGGAGATGAAGCATGTAAAGAAGGATCTATAATAGCATTTGGTGCTTCATTTTCATTACCAACATACTGATCATCAATAGAGATCATGGGCTCCCATGGTAGTAAAACTTTTTCCCAACTTTTATATGGCACTTGGGATTGACTGCAAATCAGAAAAATCATAGAAGGATGCCCAAATCCATAAATTAGTACATTCATAATGATTCCTATCACAAATATATATAGAATTCAACCTATATCAAAATGTTTTTCTATTTGAGTACAGTAGTTTAAAATATCACTCTCCTTGGTGACTCTACTGATCTTCATAGTATGGAGTAATTTTACACAAATAAAGAAATGTCATTGCTTCAAAATTGGATTAAGTTATGAAGCGGGAAAACTAATATATCCTTCATCTCGTACTTCCCACATATCACTTTCATCCGTCAGAAAATTATAAATATCTTGCATCAAATCTCGCGTAGGAATAAAATTTGCATAATAACAGATTGGAACATTTTCTATCATATACAATTCATTAATCCTCAGAGGAGTAAATGGTACAACCTTACCTTGTACGAAGACAACTCCTTGGGTAATTTCATGTAAATTTGCATAGAATTCATTCACTACAGGTAAAACAACCGCAGCAGTAGTGTAACACAAAACTTCTCATCGTCTTTGCAGAATGATCTTGTCAACTAGAGCACTTGGATTGATCAACCCATGATTAACAAATCCTCTTTCCTTGATCAATCTCTTCTTCAAAATAACTTTATCGTATAATCTTTGCACGTCAAAACTAATAAACTTTCTTCTATTGAAAACTCCATACCTTGAAGTATTTTTGAAATTGGAAGCCATGAAATCCAAAAATAGAAAGTTTCTAGGCGTCATAGGAAGTTTTTAGGAGTTTAAAAACACCTCCTGACAGTTATTATAGATCAAAATCCCACCAAATTTCACCAAAAGTTGCAGAAACCGTCCAACCGCTCTCGGCGCTGCCGACGCTCCTGATGGGCGCTGCCGGCCCTGAGATCCACTTTCTTGGGCGCTGTCGGCGCCAGTGGCCAAATTTTTGCCATTTTCATTTTTTGTGCAATTAAATTCCAAATTTTATTCCAATACTAATATTTAACTTAATTTATAACAAATGCAATTTTTTGGATTATTATCTACTAATATATAAGACACTTAACAAACTAAATAGTAATACATTGACATATAATTATAGGTTGTCTCCCCAAAAGCGCTTGGTTTAACATCGTCAGCCCGACATACTATTTGTTTAGTTGGGTTGACTTAACATTAAAATTTCTTTAAATTGCGGTATGTGCCCCTCAAAATAATGTTTCAAACGTTGCCCATTAACTTTAAATATCTTTCCAGTGTTAGGATCTTTAATCACAACACTTCCATAATGATAGACATTAATTACCTTAAATGGACCTAACCATCTGGATTTCAGTTTTCCTGGAAAAAATCTCAATCTTCTATTATATAATAGAACTTATTGTCCAGGTTCAAATTTCTTATTTATAATCTTCCGATCATGCCATATTTTCATTTTCACTTTATAGATTTTTGCATTATCATGTGCTTCATTTCTAATCTCCTCGAGTTCATTGAGTTGTAATAATCTTTTCTCACCAGCATTATTTAGATTAAAATTAAATTTCTTAATAGCCCAAAATGCTTTATGCTCTAATTCTACAGGTAAGTGGCATGTTTTTCTAAATATAAATATATATGGAGATGTTCCTATAAGAGTCTTATAAGCAGTTTTATATGCCTATAATGTTGTGTCAAGTCTAGGAGACCAATCCAATTTATAAGGATTTAAAAAATTTTCTAAAATGCATTTAATTTCACTATTTGATATCTCTGCTAGACCCCTAGTCTGAGGATGATAAGCAGTAGAGAGTCTATGCATAATATCATATTTCTTAATTAATTTTTTCTTTCTCTTATTCTTGAAATGAGATCCTCCATCAGTAATAATTACTCTCGGCATTCCAAATCTTGTAAAAATATTTTTAATTAAAAATTTATAAACACTCCGAGCATCACATTTGGGTATAGCAAAAGCTTCAATACATTTGTACCTATAATCAACAGCAAGTAATATATATAGGTTTTCAAATGAAGGAATAAATGGTCCCATAAAATCTAATCCCCACACATAAAAAAATTCAACTTACAATGTGTAATTTAGAGACAATTCATTTCTTCTAGAAATATTTTCTACATGTTGACATTTATCACATGTTTTAATATATTCATTAATATCATTAAAAATAGTAGACCAATAAAATCTAGCTTGTAAAATTTTTTGTGCATTTTTATTTGTTCCGAAATGTCCTCCAAATTCTGAATCATGAGATCTTTCAATTATCTATTAAGTTTCTTCATAAGGCACGCATCTTCTAATAATTAGATATTTACATTGTTTATATAAATATGGGTCATCCCAAAAAATAGTCTTTTGAATCATATATAAACTTTTTTAATTATGGATTTTTTATATCAGGTGGTAGAATATCACTTACAATATAATTCACTATATCAGCGTACCATGGTACATCCATTTCATCAATACTATATAATTGTTCATCACGGAAATTTTCTAAAATTTTATTTGCAAAATTAGTTAATATTTTTATTTCTATTCTAGACAAATGATCAACTATTTGATTATAATTTTCCTTTCTATCAATCAAGGAAAAATTAAAGTCTTGCAATAGAAGTATCCATCTAATTAATCTTAGTTTAGCATCCTTCTTCTGCATTAAGTATTTAATAACAAAATGATTTGTATGTACTATACATTTAGTTCAAATTAAATAAGGTCTAAATTTGTCAAAGGCATAAATAATAGCTAATAACTCACTTTCAGTAGTGGTATAATTAATTTGAGCACCATTTAGAGTCTTACTAGCATAATATGAAACTTTAAAAACTTTATCGTGCATTTGTCCTAATTCAAATCCAATAACATAATCACTAGCATCGCACATTATTTCAAATGGTTTTTCCCAGTCAGATGGTACTATTATAAGAGCAGTGACTAAGTTTCTCTTTAATAATTCAAATGCTTTTATGCATTCTTCATTAAAATCAAATTTTGTATCTTTTTCTAAAAGTTGGCATAGAGGCTGTTATTTTTGAAAAAAACTTTTATGTAGCGCCTGTAAAAACCAGCTTGTCCTAGAAATCTTCTCACCCCTTTAACATTAGTAGGTGGTGGTAATTTTTCTATAACTTGGATTTTTGTAGGATCTATTTCCATACCTTTTTCAGAAATTTTATGCCTAAGTACAATACCTGCTGCAACCATAAATTGACATTTTTTCATTTTAATACTAAATTGACTTTTTCACATACTTCCAGAACTTTTTCTAAATTATTAAGGCATAATTCAGAAAAAGTTCCAAATACGGGAAAATAATCCATAAACACTTCCATTCCATGTTCTATAAAATTACTAAAAATTGACATCATACATTTTTGAAATGTTGTAGGTGTATTGCATAGTCTAAAAGGCATTCTACAAAAAGCAAATGTTTCATATGGGATCGTAAACGTTGTTTTCTCTTGATCCTCTAGAGCAATTGGAATTTAGTGATAACCTGTATATCCATCTACACAGCAAAAATACTTATTCCCACCCAATCTATCAAACATTTGGTCTAGAAAGGGTAAAGGAAAGTGATATTTTCTGGTGGTCATATTTAATTTTCTATAATCAATGCAAATTCGCCAACCAGTTACTTGTCTTATTGGTATTAATTCATTTTTCTTATTTTCTTCAATAGTCACTCCTCCTTTTTTTGATACACAGTGAATTGGGCTTATCCAAACACTATCTGAAATAGTATAAATAATTCCAGCATCTAACCATTTTAAAATCTCTTTTTTAACAACTTCTTTCATTATTGAGTTTAATCTTCTTTGAGGATCAGCTTTAGGTTCATGTTTCATTATTGGGTTTAATCTCCTCTAAGGATCAGCTTTAGGTTCGTATTGTTCATCTAATATAATTCTGTGCATACAAATTGAAGGACTAATTCCTTTAATATCTGCTAAAGTCCATCCAAAAGTTTTTTTATATTTTTTTAACATTTCTATCAAATTTTGTTCCTGAATCTCATTTAACTCAGAATATATAATAACCAAAAATATATATGACTTTCCTAAAAATACATACTTTAAATGGGTAGGTAATATCTTTAATTCAAGTTTAGGTGGTTTAATACTTGAAGGAGTAAGATTTTTACTATCATTTTCCATCAAGTCTAACGTTTCAAATTTGCTTTGAATATAATCCAAATCTTCTTCTTTAATTTCATCTTCATTCTCTAAAATTTCTCCTTGCTTAAATTTATCTTTGAATTCTTTCTTAAACTGTTCATTACTTAGATAATCTTGAAACATTCATTATCTTTTTCTATTGCAGGATATTTCATAGCTTTCGCTATATTAAATTTCACTTATTGATCATTAACTCTCATTATTAATTCTCCTTTTTGTACATCTATTACAGCTCTTTCTATTGCAATAAATGGTCTCCCTAAAATAATAGGAATCTCTTTATCTACCTTTATATCCAATACTATAAAGTCTACAGATCCACTTTTACTAGTACATCCTCTATAACTCCTTTTGGATAAGTTATTGATCGGTCAGCTAACTGAAGAGTTACATTAGTAGGGGAAATTTCTCCCAAATCTAAACATTTAAAAATTGATAAGGGCATAATATTGATACTCGCTCCTAAATCACATAAAGTTTTTCCATAAAACTTTTCACTAATTTCACAAGGTATAGTAAAACTACCAAGATCTTTTAGTTTTTCAAGAAGCTTTTTTTGAATAATAGCACTACACTCTTCACTGAGTGCAACAGTCTCATGATCTATAAACTTCATTTCTTATTTAGTACATCCTTCATAAATTTCACATAACTTGGCATTTGTTCCAAAGCTTCAACAAAAGGAATATTTATCATTAACTTCTTAAGAATTTTCAAAAATTTTGTAAATTGTTTATCTTTATTCTTCTGCTTCAGTCTTTGAGGAAATAGAGGTGATGGTTTTTCAAAAGGAATCTGTGTTTGTTCATTTTCCTGTTGTCATTTTCCATTTCTTCATTCTCTTCATTAATTTCAGTTTCTCTTTGGATCCTTATTTCTATTTCTTTTCCACTTTGTAATTGAATAACTTTAATTTGCTCTTTATTTTGATCTTTTGGGTTAAATTCCACAGTACTCGAAAGAATTCTAGAAGGTTTGTTACTAAGTGCAATAGCAATATGTCCTAATTGATTTTCAATATTTCTAATAGTAGCCCCTTGATTCTGTATTTGATTTCCCATATTCAACATCACTTCTTCCATCGTTAACTTGTTTTCCTTAACTTGTGGGTTTGGATTGAAGTTAAATCCTGGAGGATAATAAGGTCGAAAATTAGGATTTCCTTGATTATTCAAATTTTCAGATGGATTCACCGAATTATTATAATTATTCTAACTAAAATTAGTGTGATTTTTCCGTCCAGGGTTAAAATAGTTACGTTATTTTAATTATTTATAGCATTTAAGGTTTCATAAGATGGTTGAGTATCAATAATCTATCCTAGTGAATTTTCCTCTAATATTGGAGGTATTTGAGAATATTTCACTCTTATTTGATCAATCTTTTTAAAAATAGCAGCAATTTGAGATGCCAAAATAGACATTGCATCAGATTCATGAATACTGACTACTCTCTTAGGATTTACCCTTTCAGAGGGCCGTTGAAAATTGTTAGTAGTCATTTCTTCAATTAAAGAATATCCTTCATCAAAAGGTTTTGACATTAATGATGCACCTGCAACAGCATCTATAATAGATCTTAATGATCCTACTAATCTATTATAAAAGGTTTAAATTATTAACCAATCTGGTAAAACATGGTGTGTACATTTTCTAAGAAGATCCTTAAATCTTTCCGAGGCTTCATATATCAATTCTTCTTTAAACTGACAAGAAGATGTAATATAATTTATAAACTTAGTGGTTTTCGAGAGTAGAAAATATTTAGCCAAAAATTTTTGTAATAGTTCTCCCCAAGTTCTAATAGATCCAGGTGCTAATGAGTTTAACCAAGCCTTGGCTTTATCCTTTAATGAAAAAGGAAAAAGTCTAATCCTAAAACAACATCATTAAACACTCCAATATTTAAATGTAGCACAAATTTTAAGAAAACTAGCAAGATGTAAGTTAGGATCTTCAGTAGGTGATCCTCCAAACTGATTGTTTTGTGCTATTTGGATAATAACAGGTTTAAGCTCAAATGAATTAGCAGCAATATCAGGATTTTGAAAAGTTAAATGAATCATCTGCTGTCGGGTTTGCATAATCTTTTAAAGGACTGTGTCGATTCTCATTTATTGGATTTTCTATATTATTCGTCATTTTTTTTCTAATTCTTAATTTCTCTTTGTTGTTTTCAAATTTTTCTAATAGTACGTTCTAATTCTGAATCGCAAGGTACTAAACCTTCAGATCCAATATTTCACATAAATAAATAAAGCAAACTAAGTAAAATTCTTTAAAAATACAATCTTAATTAAATTTCTTTTTAGATTTTTTTTATTTTTTATTTTTTTATGTTTTTATATATTTGTATAATATATATATATATATATTTTCTAAATTTCCTAATTTATCAAAAATATTAATTTAATTAAATTTAACTGTTACCTTCCCCGGCAACGACACCAAAAACTTGATCCTTGTATGAAAAGTAAGTTGTGTCAAATATATATAATTATATGTAATTAATAATGGGATTCTACGCAAGTATACGTATCGTTATCAAGTAATATAGGACTTTCTATTTAAGCCCAAATATCGATCCCATAGGGAAGATGTAAATTAACAATGATAAATTTTACCAGGAAATATACAAAAAATCAAACGAAATCACTCTCACTATTTTTGAATGTTGATATGTTAACTAAACTAAATTACTTAACTATTAACAAAACTGAAATGCAAATTTTTAATAATAACTACTAATCTACTAATTATGCTTATTTCATGAAGATTTTTTATGTGAAAAAACATCCTTCCCACTACAATGAAATTCTGGTGAAATGAGAGAAGATAAATGTTTATAATATGTATTGTGCCAAATTGGAGTAATTTTAATTCTCTACCCTGATACAGCGCATAGAAAATCATTGGTTAATCTTATGTTTAGTCCCTAAATCAGTGGCTAGGCTAGGAGGATACTAGCTCCCACTTCAGAGCTCCCACTTCCCTTCACCTGAAGGATAACTCTCGCTTTAGTTTTTAAACACTAAGACTAAATTGGGGATTTTAGTCTGTCACCCTAAAGATTCTCCAGTTCTACACCCAACAAAGAATATTTCCTTAATTATTTACACTTAATTTCATGAACAAATTTCTCCTTCATGAAATCAAATGTGATCATCACTCTGTTGTAGAACACATACTCCATTTCCCGGATCATATGTTTCACAACTTATTTTAAAAAATCAATTGGTCACATTAAAAAATAAATTAAGTTTGGAGTTGAAAAGTCATTATAATTTTTTTTATATTTTAATTATGGCACATTCATATTATCTCTTCATTTCTCCAAATCTCAGAGTAGGGGAAAGATATAAGAAACTACTCAGACTTCATCATAAAGATATGACAAAATAAAAAATTCATATATAAAAGAAAGTTCGTACAACACTAAATAAAAAAAACAAATATATCTGGAACTCTTTCTCAAAGCAAATCCTTTGTAGCATTTCCTTAGAAATGCAGGAAGAAGAACTCTCTTCACTTTCTCCTTCCAACACTCTTACAGAAAGTTTCACACTAAATCTCACCACAAAAACTCTAAACTATGAAAGGAAAATTACTAATTGACTCCAACATATGGTGGAATGAAGATGGCTTATGGAAATGAAGCGTGGTGGAATATTGTAGAGCGAGAAATGAATGTAGAGGATCCCCTTTTCTAATGAAATTGGGCCACAAATAAAGCCCAAGGTCGGTTCTCCAAGTGGTGCCTCCAAAAACTCTTAAAAAATCGTTCAAATACATCAAACCCTCTAGAAATGGGATCTGAACCGCCTTTGGCGCCGTCGACGTTGAGTAAAAATCCTCCAGCTCTCAGTTGTTCTGTGCCGTCAGCACTGACCTTTGCTCTCCCGGTGCTGAGTATTTCCTCAAAAATGTCATTTTGACTCCAAATTTCATCCTTTTTGCTTCCTTTTTGCTTTAAGCCCTAAAAATCAACAACCAGCAAGAAAACATCAAAATACCTTACATTAAAGTGCAAGATCACCAAACATAGGTATAAAATATGGATCTAAAAATGCATATAATTTCAGTGTATCAGAACTCACGAATTATTTGAACAATAGCAATTGCAACAAAGTAGCACAATCTCTCCCAACTTTTAGCGACGATCAACCTCTCAATCTGACCACCTGGGTTAGCAAATGCTTATTCCTTAATCATTTTCCTCGAGTCCATTTTAGTGTTGTAAATATGTTGGGCCTTATAACTGATAAATCTTCTTACGTTAAAATCTCCCGTAGGCTTTCCTCTTTTAACTCGTTATGTCACACGAATTTCTATGGAAATCTAAATAAATTACAAAATCAAAAATCTAACTCCACAAGTAAGATTATTTGGAAAGAAACTTTTTACCATGGGTTTTCCTTAAAATTCTTCAACAAATTCCCAAATTTCAAATTTCTAATAATGTAGGATAAATCCATGATAAAAATAAAACATTTCTATGTTAATGTGAAGATCTTACCAAAAAAGATGAAATCTAAAGTCATTATCCCTTGAAAGATTCTCAAATCGATGCAATGTCAAGCCCTAAGTTAAGGTTTAGAGGTAGAAGATGACTCAAGCAGTAAAAATGAAGTTTTACTAGGCAATTTCATGATTTTTAACCCATTATGGCATTTTTGGGAATCTGGCACCTCAGGCGCCAACGCAAAATTTTCAAATTTCTTTTTTTTTTTCATGGAAATCTGTTGCGCATCTCATTACTTCAACCTCTAACTAATTTAATTAAACAATTATACTCACAATTAAAGAATTTTCTAACACAAAACTTTTACAAACAACACAAAACTCACATTTATACAGTTTTCAAGCCAACAAATCTAATTCAGTGTCCAAAACAAACCAAACATCCTAACACTGAAAACTAAGTATCAAAATACTCAACAATTGACACAAATAAATTCCATCACTAAAAATAAATGCAATCCAACATAACACCATAACTCAAGTAAGAAATACTAAATAAGCATTCCATGCATAAAGTAAGTTCAAACATCTTCTTTGCTCTTATCCTCTTGGATGTCTCCCATGGATTGGTAGTGCACGTACAAGTTGTAAAAAAGTAGATAAGGAAATTTATCCATCGAATATTCCTCAATCCAAGCATTTTTCTTGAACATATGCACCAAACCATCTTTAATACGTCAAGTGTGTTCAAAATATTCCTTCATCCTCCAATCCAAATGATTCAACTTTTCAGAAATATTCCTAGTTGAATGTATAAGGTTTTATGCCTCCTTCTCTATCTTCTTGATCCTTTTCAAAAGTACATTTGAACTGAAATAAGGTTGAATAGGTGATGAATCCTGGGATGATTGATCCATTAGCATATTCATATCATTCTCATCCTCCATTCCTATGCAGCTGCAACAAACTTCTGTGTCAATAGGCTTCCAGGGAAGAAGCACTTTTTCCCAACTTTCATGAGGCACTTGTGATTAACTGCACAGTAAAAGGATAGTAGATGGATGTCACGATCCAGTAGTAGATCCATTGATAATCAAACCTAAAATAGATTTCACAATTATTGCACCCACATCAATAGTTTTTTCAGTTTGAATACAACAATTCAAAATAACACTCTCCTTTGTCACCTTACTGATTTTCATAGTAGGAAGTAATTTTGATGAAATAAAGAAATGTCATGCTTGAGATGTAGGATTTAACAATGATGAAGAAAAACTTACATTTCCATTATTTTAGGTCTCCCAATTTGCATCTTCATTAGTAAGAAATCGATAGAGTTCGTTCATATATTCACTTGTAGGGACAAAATTTATATAGTGTAAAATAGGTACATTTTCAATCATAAACATATTTTTTATTCTTGAAGGAGTGAATTGTACACACCTCCCTCAAATGTAGACAATTCCTTGTTTCATTCCATGAAGATGGGAATAAAACTCTTTCACCACAGGGACAACTATGACGGTAGTGGTATAACAAAGCACTTCCCACTGTTTCTGTGCAATAATCTCGTCCACTCAAGTATTCGATGTGTTGAATCCTTCATTCACAAATTCCCTTTCCTTTATTAGCCTCTTCTTCATAAGAACATGATCATATAATTTTTGAGCATCGAAACTGATGAACTTCCTCCGGTTGAAATATTGACTCTTCCCTCGTTTTCCCCTCTAAAATAGTTTTAAGAATCAGTTTTTGGGAATTATTAGGAAGAAAATTGCCAAAAATCACCTTTTGAAACATTTTAAGTTGTTTCGGTCACCACGACGCTTCAGGCGTCGATAGTGGCGCTTCAGGTGCCAGCTCTCTGAAAAATGACGCCTCAGGCACCAGTTCCAAATTTTACATCGTTTCATTTTAAATCCAATTAATTCTCAAATCTTCCATAAAATTGGGTAAATAAAGATAATTTTAAATATTTTCTCAATCTCAAGTTTCTCAAATACACGAAATCCATAAAACTACAAATATATATATTCAACACTCCAAACTAAAATAAATAAGCAAAATAAACAATGATAAATATGGATTGCCTCTCACAAAGTGCTTGGTTTAATGTCGTCGGATCGACATTCCAAGTCTTTACTCTGGGTGACTGATACACCTAAAATATATATTGTTTTTATACACATTTTAATACCTATTTTTGAGATATTGTGCTTTAATGAAAGGTATTTGTGTGTTTTTCTTTCAGGTACAAGTAAAAAGGTGAAAAATGCTGAAAAGTGTGAAAAAAGATCAAATTTGGAGCAAAAATGTGAAAATGGTGCAAAAGAGTTTTGGCGCCTAAGATCCAGATCCAGTGCTTAAGCACCGGTGAAACATAGAAAGCCATGCCTAAGATCTAGAGACAGTTATTTGACAGTTTCATTCATTTTTCAGAAATTTGAAGGGACATTTGAGGCACCTATTGGCTAAAGAAAGTGGTTGTGACCACTAGAAACGAAAATATGATTAAAAGACTTGTGAAAGGAGTTATCCATTAGAGAATACATCGAATTCTGACACATTTTGAAGAGTTATCAAGAAAACTCTTGGAGATTTATAAAAGAAGGAAGTTGAGACTTTTTGAAGTGTGCTTGAAAGTTCTGAAAAGGGTTGGAAAGGGGGAGTTTTGAGAGGTAGTTTTGGAGAGATTTTCAGGCACCAAAAATTTATTTTATCTTTTTTATTTTTAATTTTATTGTGAGAGTTAAAGGTGTTGTAAAAGAGAAGAGATTCAAAGGAACTTCAAGAGTTTGGTGGAGGATTTGAGATGAGTTTTTTTCTTTTTTTTTAACTATTTTTGGTTTTAATCGAGACTTTTGTTGGTTTGACGATGATTTCTACTTTTAAAGTAATGTGTGGTTTTGTTTTCTCCATGGATTCTTAGTAGTTTACTTTATATTTCTCCTTAAAATGATAAGTAATTAAAGTGTTGGATGGAAGTTGTAGAGAGTATTAATCTTTAATGTTGGAAGAAGTTGTGATGATTTAATTCCATGTACTTCATCTAATTCTTAATCTGGCCCATCTAGATGTTAAAATTTGTTGTGATAACATGTAAGAACTAAGCTGGTATTGTCTCATTCAACAATTGAAAAAAACCACATGAGGTTGTATGAATGAGAATATAATTCATATGATTTAGTGTAAATAAATAAGGAAATAATCATTGAAGGGTGTAGAGTTAGAGGACTTTAAAGTGATAGGTTAAAGCCCCCAACTTGGTTTATTATTTTAGGTTCTGATACGAGATGTTAGCCCCCAGGTGGAGGGAGTCGAGCGAACTCTAAAGTGAGAGCTACTATCTTCCCTACCTAGCCGGTATTCAGAACAATTCAAACTTTAAATTTGCCAATATTCTTTATAACATCACTAGTAAGGGTAAAGAATATTATTGCTTCTATTTGACACAAGATAATTTGTTTACTTCCACAACAGAATTCTTATACTTATTACTAACTCATGATAAGGAGAAAGATATTTTCATATCAAGTACTTTTCTTTTACATAAACTCAACTTATCTTTAAAAGTTTTATTATTTTATCAAACTATCAAAAATACCAAAAAGAATTGAATTTTACCTACTGTAAAAATATCTATAGTTTAAGTAATTGTCTTTTTAAAATAGAAG